>JAOQMR010000004.1:22649224-22666606 GCA_027563865.1 Erythroxylum pelleterianum
ACAAGGACAATATTTTCTGTCCTGTCCACTGCAACCAAACATCTCACTGTCTTCAGTTCTTGTCCTGTCCCGTCCAATTCTGTCTCGTCTCGTCCTGTCCCTACCTGCTGCAGACGCTAACCATACGCAGGGTAAAGGTACCATATTATATGTTCTTACTTTTGTTTCACGAACATTAATTTATCATTCATCCAATAAATAGAACTTATAAAAAATAAATAAATAGATGTTCAGAGTAACGAGAACGTAAGATTGAACTCAGATTAGATAGGTAAATCGCTGCGTTCTGGGAGACTTTAGCAATAGGATGCTCTTGTCTCTGCTATATCTTTAAATCGCTGCGTTTTGGAAGACTTTACAGTTAGGCAATAGGATGCTCTTGTCTCTACTGTATCTTTCCTCGTGCCTAAACCCAAAAATACACATAAACGTTCAGAGCAATCAAAATCAACTTCAGGTCTAGGGTTCGATTCTCAGGGACAAATTAACTGTTCTCCATTAACAGAGAAGAAGAAGAAGAAGAAGAAGTGAAATGGACGGAGAAGAGCCGTTAGGGTGCAGTGAAACCGGAGTTAGGGTTTCATTGTTCGATTACTCGGTTGAGAACCATTTCAAAGCAATGGACTCGATTTCTCGGCTCTGTAGTATGGCCGAGTCCGAGGCTGATCCTCTGGAAGAAGCAGAATTCCAACGTCTATCTTCTTCGATCACTTTCTTGAAGTCAGTTACTTGTATTGCTGTGTCGCTCTGTAGTAGTTCTTATGGTGTGCTGTGTTCCTTTCTTAGTTAATTTACGAATTTGGACTAGGGAATGGAGATATTTTAACTATGAACCGAGAATGGTGAGGTTTGCTTACGATAAAGATGTGATTGGTGAAGTGAATTTGCCGCAGTTTTCTTCAGCCACTGTTCCCAAGGTACTGCTTGATTGTGGAAGCTCTGTTTTCTTTTTTCCATTTTGTTCGTCAAAGTTTTCGTTCAACTTTAGCTTCGGTTTAAATGCAGATATTCTAGTATACGATATTATCATCTTTTTGGGGTTTGCATGTTGATGCAGGTGGGACAATGTGAGGACAGCACCTCATATCTGAAGTCAAGGTACTGAACTGGAGATTATTTTCTCATTCTTACTTTGCTGGTTAATCGTATTCTGACATCATTATTTGCGATTGCTTCTACGTCCATATGATGTGTTATTTATAGCTCCTATTAATCAGGATTAAATATGGGAACTATCTTCGTTTTTGCCATCTTATTGCAGCAAAGACTTTCTAATGTACGTCGGAGGGTCTGTTTGGGCATTGGATTGGTGTCCTATGGTTCGTCAAAGTCCTGAATCTCGTATTAGATGTGAGGTACTTATATTCTTTATCTTTGCAACTTGACGCTATGTTTCTTCCCCACAGCCCCTTTTCCCAGATAATACAAGGCCCCGATATTGTTTTTTTCAGACGTGTATGCATCTATATAAGCACTTCTCTATAGGTAGTTGGAAACTTTGACTGTTTAAGCATTTTTCTTCGATTGTGGGGCTATATTAGGGGTTTCTACTAATAATGGTTGTGTATATGTAGTTATATGGATATGTTTGAACATAGTCGAACAAAATAATTTTTGTGACTAGTGACGTCCTGAATGATAATTTCAATTTATCATTTGAAATTTTTTGGTTTCCTTTATGAATGCTTTGTCTGTGGTGAACTTCATATGTTCTCAACAGGAGAGAACAACTGGATTGCCAAAACATTGGTTCTTGTGATTTGGGCAGCAATTTTTTTCTAATAGGTGCATGAGCTGAGGGATTTTGGTGTATGTTTTACTCTTTCCAATGTACCTAGAAAAATGATTGTTGTAGATTATATGCTTTTTGAATGTGAAAGGTTAAACAATGGGAGTTGAACTTGAGAATCTCCATGATTTGATTTGTCCCCATCCATGTAAGCAATTATCTCTGATTACTAAATCTCCTAAAACTCTGTGGATCCTTCCTGTAGTTTAATGATTATTTTCCTGTTTTCTCTTTAACACAATGTAAAGACTTTAGTCTTCTCCCTAGGCAAGATCTATTGCTGCTTGTTCTTGTTTGGTTAGTAGCATGCATAGAACAACCTGTCTTATCTTATGGTCTCTGTTACTGCAAAAGTGCTCTAATTTCGTTTTATTTCAGTTCCTTGCTGTTGCTGCCCATCCTTCTGATTCATATTATCACAAGATAGGTGTTCCACTTGTTGGCAGAGGTATTTTACAGATCTGGTGTATTGTAAATATCAATGAGGATGAGGAAGAAGTATACCCTTCAAACAAAAAACGAAAACAGAGAGCTGAGAACAATGCACTTGGTGGGAAAAAATCTACTGAATTAAAGGTATCAAAGGGAAGACCCAGAAAGAAGCTTGTAGAAGGATCTCCCGGGGATGAAGACTCGAAGAGGATTACAACTCAAATGAAGAGGCCAAGAGGACGACCTAGAAAGAAACCAAAAGAAGCTCTTGATGGTGCAGATTGTGACAACCAAAATGCTCAACTACTTGCAGTTCAGTACCCAGAAGATTCATCAGAACCACTTGCTTTGGAATGGGTTTCTGGAAATACCCAGGAACACTCGTTACAGAAGCAAAAAAGCATAAAGAGAAAAAGTTCATCAGCAGTTATGGTTGAAAGTAATTCAGCTGCAAAAACTACCAGGCATACTAGAAACTCAAGTAAGGGTGCAAAAAGGAGTGATGGTGGTGCTTCAAGCCTGCTGTTGTTGACTGAGGAAGAAGGTGAGGGGCCCTCTACAGTGAATCACCAATTACATGAGACCTCTGAAAATGGTGCTTTGCCATGTCATAATCTTTTAGATAATGCTTCCTTGGAAGATGTTGCTTTGCCAAGGGTGGTTTTATGTCTAGCTCATAATGGAAAAGTTGCTTGGGATGTTAAATGGCGACCTTTGGATGTAGCCAATTCCAAATACCAGCATCGCATGGGCTATCTTGCTGTTTTACTCGGAAATGGATCTGTTGAAGTGTAAGTCACCTCTTCATGCAGGAACTTATGAGTGATTTCCTGTTCTCTGCTATGGGAGCTGGAATTGGTCCCTAGATGTGTTTCATCTCTTTGTTTCTGCTCAACCAAGGAAAATCCCTGATTATGTAAGGAGTAACATAACCTTTATCTGTAAGAAACATTAATATTAATCTATACCAACTGTGAGTTTGAGATTTTCGAAGTGTAAAATTTCAGAATATACGAATATCAAGTTGATTCAAGATATGTCTTGCAACTTTTCAGCAACTTACAAAGTACAGGTTGGATTTTGTGGGACCTGGAAAGACCAGACCATTGCAATGTTGTGACTGAAGTAGACTAAATGAAAATATAGAAGAAAAAGTAGGTTTAAGAACTCTTTAATAAGCACAACTAAACTAGATGTCTACAGTTAGGCATTTGTCCCACTTTCATTTGTAAACCTAAATGTCAGCTTGTGGTTTTTGCATTAGGATATGTGATTTTCTGTGATTTTATCTCATATAATTTTTTTTATTAACTGCAGATGGGATGTTCCTCTTCCTCGTACAATAAAATTAATTTATTCTTCGTCTCATAGAGAAGGAACTGATCCTCGTTTTGTGAAATTGGAGCCAGTGTTCAAATGTTCCTTTCTGAAGTGTGGAGAAACAAAGAGGTATTTCAATTTCTGCAACTACTATCTCTGTGATTATCATTGGAAATTGAACTATACTGGTCTGGCAATTGCTACCCCGGCTTCTAGTAAGATGTCGCATGAGGTATTTGTTGCTAATAAAAATGAAGAATAGAAGAGAGAAGGGAAGAAGGAGAAAGAGAAGAGTCGCAGAGAGAGAGAGAGAGAGCAGAGAACTTTAGAGAGAGAGAGAGAGAGAGAGACATAAACTAATTCATATTCCCCTTTGATAGAAAACGGTTACATTTTTATACGTAACAATCCTTTCTCCTTTAGAAAACCTTATCCTCAAGGTTATGGAGGTTTACAGAATGGACAAAAAATGAATAATGTGATTTTCTTTTCACCACCGATCTTCTTCACAGCATCACCAGTAATTGCTCCTGCAAAGGTCACAATCTGCTCATTGAAAAGAACTCCAAAACCAGATAGAATACTTCTATACTTTGCAGGGTCAATGTGCATGTTACTCTTAACGAAATCAAGAGGAATAACCGTCATGTGGGTTACACAATAGCTGATAAAACCACCAGCCGTTCAAGTAGCGTAGAAAGCTGGAGAGTACATATCGATCTTACTAGGCTCGCTGGGAGAGGGGATGACTAAGGAACCATCAGAGGCGACGTCTTTGTTATTCTTGAGAGGGGTGAACTCTACAGCCAAAGATTTTATGTAGTCCTTCTCTTGCATGGGTTGGTCGTTTTGATTCGTGAGTTCTGGAATAACTGCAATAATAGCTTCCACTTTCACTTATTGTCGCTTCAAAAATTGTGTCACCACAGTTTTAAGCTCCCACAAGTTGTTCTCCAAATTTTTTGTTCTGTTTAGAGCTTCCGAAAACATGTTCTCATTCTTGCTTTGAAACTCCTCCAGAAACATTTTTTCGCTTCTGATCTATGCTTCCATCAAGCTTTTCATGTTTTCTTCGATTCCTCGCAGAATCGACTGCTCTGATACCGTTTGTTGCTAATAAAAATGAAGAATAGAAGAGAGAAGGGAAGAAGGAGAAAGAGAAGAGTTGCAGAGAGAGAGACAACAGAGAACTTTAGAGAGAGAGAGAGATAAACTCATTCATATTCCCCTTTGATAGAAAACGGTTACATTTTTATACGTAACAGTATTATATGATATCAAACATTTTCCTTTAATTGCTGTGTAAGTTAGATCTTTAAAACATAGTATAACAAACCAAAGGATTTAACCTCCCGTGTCTCTGTCTCCATAGAAACCCATAACTTTTTATTGAGGATTAGAGCATGTGACAATACACTTTAAGCTTTTCGATCAGCAGTCTGAATTGTTTGCTGCAAATTTATACCTGTGGACTTTTCCACGAAAACTTGCTTTAGCATGTGGTTAGTTGGTTCACAATACAGGGTGCAAGAACAAAATTTAGTTTTGAACAGAGAATTCGACAACCATCAATTCAGCAACTCATCCCTAGTCGTTTATGATAGAGATGTTAAGCTAACACACCTGGAGAGTATAATTAAGTGACCACATAATGTACCCAGAATATTAATAATCATACAGCTTAATAATCTCAGTAGAATTTGGCATGTGCTGTAGAATTATTGAATGTCTTAAACCTTAACATCTTGTACATTTTATTTGCTTCACTTCTTGATTTCATACATTCAATCTCTATGCAGTATCCCTTTGACAGTGGAGTGGTCGACTTCAAAGCCCTATGAGTACTTGCTTGTTGGATGCCATGATGGAACTGTAATATTGAAGTTTGCTTCTTCTTGTGTTATTATAGCTATTACTTACTCCTAAAATTTTTTAATGTTGGAGCGAGAGAAACAAAGTAGAAACTTCAGATAATGAATTTTTCATTTTAAACTACTTCAGAAAACTAACTAGGATACTTATATTTGCCCAAAGAAAATCGTTTAGGTATCAAACGGGATTTTTATTCTCTAATGATGAAATTGTTATTGAGTTATTGAGTTTTCAGGTTGCTTTATGGAAATTCACTGGATCTGGCAATTCTGGCGGTAATGATTCTAAGTCTTCTGATTATCTTTTGTTCCAACTTCTCTATTTAGATGAGTCGATGTCAAATCTTGGTGTTAAGATGTACTCAAACTGCTTGGGGTCTTGGCATAGTTGAATTGATTCTTTGATTTTAACAAATTTCAACTTGCAGATAGCAGGCCTTTACTTTGCTTCAGTGCAGATACGGTTCCTATTAGAGCCGTTGCCTGGGCCCCAGTTGAATGGTTAGTGATTTCAGATGATGGTTTTTTTCTTGCTATAGTCCTTGTATATAATGCTTGCTTTCTCTGTCATAACTTTTCTTCTAGATCTGACATCAGCAACTGATTTGGTAAAATTATGACTTTGATAGTGGTATGCCAATTCTCTACAACAGTTTGCTTCCTGTGGTATACCCATTTTTTCCAGAAAGTGCGTCTTTGTCTTGTTCTTGTATTTATTCTGGATGAATAATATCTTGACATCTGTGCACCAACTTCTAGACCAACTTCTAGACCTCTTGTACTTAGCACTCATATCATCAATTTGCAGTTGAACTAGTGTTATCATCTTTGTGATGCCATACATGAAGTAAGCATCGAATCATTTTGCGAATCATGCAGAATATCTTTCAAATTTATTTATACCTGCACAATTCCTTTTGGGTTTGAGCACTTGTTCTCCAATAGCACTGACTGATATCATAGCTTCTTTGCAATGGTTGATGGCAGATGATTAGTGTTAAATACCTATCCTTCTTGTGCTCTTCATTGATATGTATGACATGGATTTTATTTATTTTCAGTGATCAAGAAAATGCGAGTATCATAGTAACTGCTGGGCATGCAGGTCTAAAGTTTTGGGATATTCAGTAAGTATGAAAGCTTGAGTTGCTCAATTTCTTGGTTGTGTGCTCTTATGATGCTGTGGTCCCATTTCTTACATTTTATGTTGTTTGACTTGCTAATGCTAGTTTCTTAATATTGACTGGAAGGAGATTTCTGTTTTATTTGGAACTGCAATTGACTTCAATTGTGTACTGTAGTAGTTAAGATCTCATAGTAACTGCTGAGCACGCAGGTCTAATGTTTTGGGATATTCAGTAAGCATGAAAGCTTTAGTTGCTCAATTTCTTGGTTGTGTGCCTTTATGATGCAGTGTTCCCATTTCTTACAGTTTATGTTGTTTGACTTGCTAATGCTAGTTTCTTAATATTGACCGGAAGGAGATTTCTGTTTTATTTGGAGCTTCAATTGACTTCTATTGTGTACTGTAGTAGTTAACTAAAAATGAACTGACAATTCTTCAGGGATTCGGTCCTCTCAAGAACATCTCAAGGGTCTACCTGGTCCTGGACCTGGCCTGTAGAAAATGATTTCTTTCTTCTTAATGCTTTCTCTGTACTTAATTTTGTTAAACGATGTATGACAAACCATTCAGTGAGTTGGATATAGATTTCAACGTGCATTTTCAGTGGGTTGCTGCTGCTGTAATTTAAATTATGCTGAATGTAGAGTGATATATCTTCATGAATTCTTCATGATTTGGGTTAGGGGATAAATAATAGCTTTCTCGCACCATCTGTTTTACAGCATTTAACTGCAGAATTGGAATGTCATTATTCTATTTGTCTGCCTTCTCAATTTTGGCGTGATTTCATTTTTCTAGGATTTAGCAGCAGTATAAGCCAGCTAATTGATTGACAACTTGATGATTTAGAATATTTACACACCGCAATCTTTACCTATCATGTAAAACAGTTACTTGGTAATGTGAGCAAGTGCTGTTACGTACTTTTTTCTTCAAGAATAAAATTTCCAGTTCACGGATGTGTTGTAAACAGCTCATATGTTCTACTATGATTATTTTGCGACCCTAAGACATTTAAACTGTGGATGTATGCAGTGATCCATTCCGACCTCTGTGGGACCTTCATCCAGTGCCAAAATATATATATAGTCTGGATTGGCTGGCACATCCAAGGTGTTCTATGGTTTATATAGTTTGCATTGTTGAAAATAATTTTTCCTGATGAGTCTTTTGTTTTTAAATGTGGTCAGGTGCCTTTTATTGTCTTTTGATGATGGAACAATGAGACTACTCAGCTTGGTGAAAGCTGCCTATGATGCTCCTGTCAATGGAACACCTTCTGTTGGACCAAAACAACTTGGGATGCATGTATTTAATTGTTCATCGTTTGCTATCTGGAGTGTTCAGGTGTCAAGACCAACAGGTATTATCATCTTGTTCTTTTTATTTTTGCAACTGATAAAACTATGCTACCTCTAAAGTAAACAAGGGATGAAAATGAGCTACTTTACACATTTCAAGTCTCTATGCATCTTTCAGATAATTATGTGTTGTGAAATCTTAAACACCTTTCTGTCTTTTAAGCACAATTAGTTCTCTGAAATTTACCGGCCCTACTTATTATGGGTTAGGATACACCAATTTGCTGGTTAAATACACAAGAACTACTTCTTTGCAAAGAATTTACTTCTATCCTATGCAAGTTTTATCAGCTAAGTGTAGTGACACATATTTCCCTAAACAATATACAGTGAGCTTCTTTTCAGCTTTATCTTTAAATACGAAACTAATGGTTTTCAACATTTAAAACATAGGCATGGTTGCATATTGCAGTGCAGATGGTACTGTTTGCCGCTTCCAGGTCAGTAGATTCACAAGTTGTTTTACATTCAATTTCTTCATTTGGTACAGTGCTCCAAGGCCTAGTTTTGGGCAAGACATGATTGTTAACTCCTGTTGCTCTGGAGCCTGTTAATCCTTTAGCCTTGATAGATAGGATCACTAAGATTTGGCGCAGCAGGCAGCAATAGTATGCCATTGTCTGGTGGCGGTGTTCCAACTTCCATCTAGGGATATAATCATATAATAGTTTTGTATATTAGATTCTTTCTTAATGTATCCGTTTTTGGTCTGTATGACCCAATCTTTTGTACACATCTGACATGAGCATTGGTTCAAAATGTACTCTTTATAGATGTTCTGGTGTCAGTAATTTCTGATACTACCCATCTAATGTTTATCTGATACATCATTGATTTCCACTGCTTTTACAAATTGATCATGCTGAGGAGTTTTAAGCAGGTCTCCATGTATGCGTCAACATCTGTATTTTGAAGCGTTTGGTTTATATCTGGGCTTATGTTATTTTCTTCAGCAGCTTACAACTAAAGCAGTAGAAAAGGATCCATCAAGAAATAAGGCGCCACATTTTGTATGTGGATCTCTGAGTGAGGAGGAATCAGTTATTACAATTAACACACCACTGCCAGGTATTCCTTTAACCATGAAGAAGCAAGTGAGTGATGTTGGAGAAAATCCAAGATCTCTGCGGAGTTTCTTATCTGAACCAAGTCAGTGTAAGAGAGCAACCAATAGCAAGGCAAAAGCCCAAGATGCAGACAGTCAACCGTTAGGTAATTTTGCCGTACCTTGTTAGGTTCTGCTACTAGCTAGACATTTTGTTCACCCGCTCACCTTTAGATCCAATTTCCTTTAAACATGTTGCAGCACTATGCTATGGAGACGATCCAGGCTTGGAATCAGGGTCTGAAGAAACCTTGACTGCTCTGAAAAGAAAAGGTAAAACAAAATCCAAGTGCGGTGATAAGAGAAGGGCGCGAGAGGATCAGGGATTGATATGCAGAGATGAAGAGCTAGATGATGTATTAGCAAAAGAGAGTGAAACTGGAGGAGCTGGAAATGAAGCTGAAGTTATTCCTTCCAAAATTGTAGCAATGCATAGGGTTAGATGGAATATGAATGAGGGCAGTGAGAGATGGTTGAGCTCTGGAGGAGCCGCAGGAATTGTACGATGCCAAGAGATTATATTCTCTGATGTTGATGAATTAATGGCCAGTAAGAGATAGGCCGGAAACTTTCTGGTTGTGCCTAGTTACGATATTCCTTTCCATTAAGTTATGACAGCTGCATAGGATAGTTAAACATTGTCTAGATTCGACACCGTGACCCAACTTGAATGTGAGATCCAAAACCCAAGCCGTCAAACTCTCACTCGTTAAAACCAACTCAGTCAATCACCAAAGAATATAGATGTAAACGTGCTTTTTAATTCCCTTGGTAATTTCTTCTCCAGGCTTCTTAGTCAACGTCTAGATAATAGGCATATCTAATGCCGAGGAATGATAACGGGAACACTCTAGCTGGAGACTGGAGCACTTAACAGTCATGAAACTAAACCTACCACTGCCAATCTATTTAAACTATGTTTTCATGTTTTGCCATGCAACGTAAGAATCTAGCAATGGAAATGCCACATAAACTTCTAGCGTTCGTGTTTGGCGTCTGTCTCGTTGCTACATTGGTTCATGCGGTGAATGACAATGAAAGGAAGGTGTGTTCTGCTCTACATTCCCTGGTTTTATCACCATCCCCGTCATTGACATATTCTTATTCTAGTCATGGCTTCATGCACATTATTGCATAAGCTGTTCATGTCTATGGTTGATCGCAATGAAGCGCAACCGAAAATTGAGATGTCAAGAATTTCCTTAAGACATTGCAGACCATTTCTGCTACGATATTTATCTACTGTATATTTTAAACATGAATTTGAATCTCTTTTAACTAATGCATGGGCGTCTCCTGGTTTTGGAATGAACATATCAGCCATACATTGTTTACATGGGAGAACTTGATAAGTCCAGGATTTCAACGGTGGATGAACATCACAACCTCCTGGCGGCTACAACTGGAGAGTACTGATCGCAACCCTTATAGCTAAATTACATTAGTAGTCCACCTATATATACATAATTAGGAGAAGATGTTTTTCACTAGAAGTGGTCATTGTTAATGCGGAGGTATTAGAGCTGAAATAAGAATTTTTCCTTAAAAAAAAACACGGTTTGATTACTCGTAAACTACAGCTTGTCCATTAAACAAATGCTTGGTTTTATGTTTAGTAAATGAGCATAACAGTTTGAAGTTTGTTTCAGAAGTCGGAACTGAAGTAATGTTTGCAGAGAAATTAGTACTTAAATAAAGTAGTCCGTCCATTCAGAAGTTTACGTTCTGCTACTTTTTCAGCGAGTCTGTTGCCAGAGAATCAAGAATTCACAGCTACGGAAGAAGCTTCAATGGTTTTGTAGCCAGGTTGCTGCCTCATGAAGCGAAGAGACTCTCTGGTATACATATGCATAAATATGGTAAACATGGTAGTAAATTTAGAGATGATCATTTCCTGATTTTCGAGAACTGTATTGTCAATCAGATGAAGAAGGTGTAGTGTCTGTGTTTGAAAACAAAAGGAACAAACTTCACACAACAAGATCATGGGATTTCCTAGGAATGCCTTTAACAGTGAAGAGGAGTCCGAAAATTGAAAGCAACATCATAATTGGTGTCCTGGATACTGGTACACAAAACATATCGGCTTTTGTTTTGTAGCATTGAGTTGTTGCATGTGTTTACATGTTGGTTTATTTGTTTTGCAGGAATTTACGTGAAAGCTCGAAGCTTCGATGATAATGGTTACGGGCCTATACCAGCTAAATGGAGGGGAAAATGTGTTACGGGAGCTAACTTCACTAGATGCAACAAGTACACACTTTCTTTCTCCCTTTCAATCAACAATAAACTAATAGACAAGTGCTTGTGACATTGGAAACAGTACCTAGGTTAGTTATTATCGTGCTGAATTAGATAAAAGTTTTTATTTATTCCTTATTTTTAATAGTCTGATGAAACCAGACGATGATACATCGGAAAATTTTTTACAAGTTTCAAAACATATTTTATATTCATTATTGAAAAGGGTTACTCCTCAGAAGTGGGAAAATATAATCTCTCAGAAAAGTAGAATAGTTGATATGCGCAAGCCATCCAAAGTCCATTTTAAGACTGCACAGTACAGAAAACGATACTCTGAAATGGATTTAGTTCTAATAGTGAAAGTACTTTTCATCATTTGCAGAAAAGTCATCGGAGCAAGATACTACAACCTGGACTACATGATTTCGGTGGATAATCCAAGCCCGGCCGATGGAGATGGACACGGCACTCACACCTCCTCCACGGCAGCCGGCATCGCCGTAGAGCACGCAAGTTTGTTGGGCGTTGCCAAAGGAACTGCGCGTGGAGGCGTGCCATCAGCTCGCATTGCCATGTACAAGGTATGCTGGGAAGAAGGCTGCAGCGACATGGACTTGTTGGCTGCTTTTGACGATGCTATCGCTGACGGAGTGGACATAATATCGATCTCTATAGGAGGTTCACCTAGAAGATTTTATGAGGACCCAATTGCTATTGGCTCATTTCATGCCATGAAAAAGGGTATATTGACTTCATGTTCAGGTGGCAACTCGGGGCCTAATCCAGGGACAGTTCAGAATGTTGCTCCATGGCTCATCACGGTTGCTGCAAGTGGTATTGATAGGCAGTTTAGGACAGCTGTTAAGCTTGGCAATGGCGAGAAAGCTAATGTAAGTTCTTCCTCTTGTAGTTTATTACATTCTAGTACATGGTTAGTGGTTACAACTCTTAAGTGCTTTAACACCGAAATGAGATTTTGGGCTAGTATGTTTTGGGTTGTTACAGTTGACATGGGATAACTCAACCGATCATCATAATAACCTATACTACATTGCTTTAGAAATGGGATAACTCAAACGATCATCATAATAACCTATAATACATAGCTTTTCTTTCTTTTGATCGCCAGGGGTTCTCGATCAACACATTTTCACCCAAAAAAGCTATGTATCCTCTTACAAGTGGAGCCTTGGCGACGAATGTTAGCCAAGGTTACTACGGAAATGCCAGGTAAGTAAATTTGGCTCGTTCAATATTTATCCAAGAACCTGCAGTTCTATGGTCACCACCAGAGCTTGGAAAGCAAGTTCATCGCTTGATCCTTTGAAATGCAAGAGTTGCTGGCTGTCAACCCAATTAATTAGTCCAAATGTGTATTAAACATTGGATTTAATCCTATAATTTGCAAACTAATAAGAACTGCTATAACAATCTAATACGAGTTCGTTTGTAAATGGTGTCTAGTGCTTGTGACTGGGGGACTCTAGACATGAACAAAGTGAAGGGGAAGATAGTATACTGCCTCGGAAGCAGCAGCCAGGATTACACCATTAAAAAGCTGGAAGGGATCGGCACCATCATGATAATGAGCCAGAAAACAGAAGTTGCCTCCACTACCATAATACCTGGGACCAATGTCGACATCAGAGCTGGTCGTAAGATTGATCGCTATATCAACACTACTAAGTACGTTTCTATATTATAACTTTCATTATTTTTTTCAACTTACAACTAGCGGAAAAGTTCGCTAATAAGCATTGCATTGACTAACCAAATTATATGGTTCCTGGATGAATCAATATTAATCGACAGAAATCCGCATGCTGTTATCTACAAGACAAAAACCGCTTCTCTGGAGAAAGCTCCTTTTGTGGCGTCGTTTTCTTCAAGAGGGCCTCAAGTCATTAGTCCCAACATTCTCAAGGTGGGTTTTAAGTCGAGTTTACTTTTCCATTGATCTCCACTTCAACATCTCAATTTTCTGAAAGGAATGTTCCAATGAACAGCCTGACATAGCTGCACCCGGTCTGAACATATTGGCTGCGTACTCCAAACTCACATCAGTAACAGGTCTGCCTAGTGACAGTCGACGCGTCCAATTCAACATTATTTCAGGAACATCAATGGCTTGCCCTCATGTGTCCGGAGCAGCTGCCTATGTCAAGTCCTTCCACCCTGATTGGTCGCCAGCGGCGATCAAATCTGCCCTCATGACCACCGGTAAGAGTACTAAAGCTTGCTACTAAGCTGATATTCCCATTCTTTTTTTTTTCCATTTTCTAAATTGACACACATAAACTACATTTCATTTTATTGTTTCAGCCACCCCAATGAAGACCATGGAACCTGATGCAGAGTTAGGTTCAGGTTCAGGCCAACTGAACCCAGAAAGTGCTGTGCACCCTGGTCTTGTCTATGACATACCATTGGGCTCATACATTAGTTTCCTGTGCAAAGAAGGTTACAATGGAACCACAATTGATCTCCTTATTGGTGGCAAGAAAAAGCACGATTGCTCAAAGTTTAAACCAGCGAAAGGAACAGATGGCCTCAACTACCCTTCCATGCATATGCAGCTTAACACAACTGGTTCCAGAATTTCAGCTGTCTTCTACAGGAGGGTGACAAACGTAGGATACGGAAAGTCTGTGTACAAAGCTAAAGTGACATCGCCAAAAGGTCTCTCAGTTCTGGTTATACCAAATACTATAAGGTTCACTTTCTTGCACCAAAAAAAGGATTTCAAAGTGGTGGTGAAAGGAGGGTCAATGCCAAACGGAACCCAGATCCTATCAGCTTTATTAGAGTGGAATGACTCGATGCACAGCGTAAAGAGTCCAATTGTTATCTACCAACAACCAAGTAGTCCTTTTGAAACGTAGTCTTTGCTTCCTTCATTTTCTTTTTTCTTTTGTTTTTTGGTGACAATTAGTCTTAATTGTTAATTTAGATGCTTAATTGTTGATCAGTTAAACCAGAGTTCCTTTGTGTTATCTTTTTGTCTCCATCTCTCAATCTCCATCATCACAAACTTCCACTTTCAGCCTTTTGATTTATTTGTGATTTGATTTGTCACGTAAAACAGCAGTTGCGCCAGAAGTATAGTTTGTTGCTTAAAAGGCTAAATCACACGTAAGAAAAATAGAGAAAAGCTTACACTTTATTCACTTAATCTAGCAGCTCTTTAAAGAGTTTTTGTTGTTGTCGACTTTGTAAGTAAAAAAGGGAGGCAGAAATTTGCATATGGATACGCAGACAAAGAAGGAAGACTGCGCCGAAGTTAGAAAGCATGAAAGAAAAAAGAATATAATATCATCTGTCCGCAGCTGTAAAGGCGACTAGAGGCTTATAAATAGGCGTTTTTCAGAGTGATAACTTTTTCAGAGGGTTATAATATCTTTTTTTTTATAGTGAAATTTTTTCTTCTTACATGTGATTTTTATGCTAATTTATTTGAAAGATTTTTAGATAAAATTTGTGTTTATTTCTTCATTATTATTCCTTTCAATCATATTTAGCTGCAAATCTATTCTAATCCAGTCACTTTTTTCAACAAGTAGTATCAAAGTTTGGTAAGAAAATTACGATAAATTTTTTAGCGCAATTTATTCAATTTTTGAGTGATGTCAATGAAAGTTGAAGAATAGTAAAACAGTAACTAAGAAAACTGACAACTGCTCGTACATTTATTTTAAAATTAACACTGTAGCAGAACTGTGGCAACTAAGTATTATTTACGTATACGATACTATTTATACGTACAGGTGTGGTACTATTTATATATACGTATATGGTACTATTCATACATATAGGAACTATTCACTTAAAATAGTGGGAGCAAAGTTCTGTTCGTGATAGAAACAATGGCGGCAAAATTTGATATTGGAAAGTTCAATTGGATTAATTTATTATTGTAAAAGTTAAAGATGAAGGTTATCCTAAGAAAAGATAACTATTTAGCGACCATTAGCGAAAGGCCAGTAATATTCACAAATGATAATAAATGGAATGAGATGAACGGGAATGCTCTTAAAAATCTTCATCTGGCACCAACAAATGGGGTGTTGTCAAGCATAGAAGAGAAGAAGACGGCAAAAGAGAATTAGGATCTTCTCACAAAATTATACAAGGTCAACTCCCTGCACAAAAAAGTTTTCCTTAAAAGAAAACTTTATATTCTTTGTATGGCCGAATCTACCTCGGTGATAGAGCACGTCAATACCTTGAATACTCTATTCTTTGAACTCATTTCGTTGGGTTGTAAAATAGAGCCAAATGAATGTGTTGAGCTTCTACTTCAAAATTTACCTGATTCGTATGATCAACTCATCATGAACTTAACAAATAATATCCTTACAGATGGTCTAGTCTTCGATGATATTGCAGCTGTTGTCTTAGAAGAGGAAAATCAGTACAAGAACAGGGAAGACAAGCAGGCAAGTTCATAATATGTGGAGGCCTTGACGATGATAAAAGAGAGATCAATAGAATGAGGTCAAACTGCAAGCCAAAATCATGGTAGATCAAAATCGAGAAGTAAGAAGAATTTAAAATGTTACAATTGTGGCAAGAAAGGTCACCTAAAGAAAGATTGTTGACATTTAAAGAAAAATTCCAATCCTCAAAAAAAAGTGGCAAGTTGTTCCAATGACGAAGATGCTTATGTTGTAAAGCAACAACAACTAATAAAAGCAAGAAAAGATTTGCTAAAGTATAACTTCTTGACTCAAGAGTTCATTCCACATGATCTCTCGAAGAGAATGATTCCATCATTATGAACTTATCTATATAGGATCTGTGTACAGTCGTAATGATCATGCCTTAAAGATCGTTGACATTAGAACTATCAAGCCGAAGATGTATGATGGTACAATTCATACTATTCAAGATGTGCAACATGTGGAGGATCTGAAGAAGAACCTATTGTCTGTAGGACAACTAGATTGTAGCATCCCCTTACCGTAGAGTACATATCGGGACACCCGGAGGTCATTTCGATACATATCCCACGATAAAGACGTGCCACGATAAAACCCTATCCTTACACCACATGGCATCAATTAATAATTGCTTAATGGCTTCAATATAGATTTTGCGATATTTTTGAAACCAAAAGATTCCTCATTTCATTTCTTGAACTAAAACTGTACAATGACATATTCAATTCTTGATATACATGAGTCTACAATGTCTTAAGCCGAGTCATTACAATACTGTGAAAACTATATAAAACAACTAGCTATGTCATCCCAAAATAGCCCAGCTGACCGACCTTTGCGCCATTGTTCCACTTCACTGCGCACTCTACACTGCAATGGAGCCACTCCAAATACTAGCTGTCTATCGGTCCTGAAAATAATATTGCAATTTTGCTGAGTTTTGCAAACTCAATGAGTTAACCATCATCGATGGTTTCCTCAACAAACACATACCATATCAATAACACTTATCGCAATTCACATCATATTACACACAATTGTCCCAATTCACACAATTTCATTTCACATAATTCACAATTCCACTTAACATAGGCCAATTCACATCATAATGCACATGAAATGCTTATGAGACCCATTCCAATTTTTACATTGTTGAGACCGAGTGCCTGAACTGTCCCGTATTCATTGGATACCGGTCTCATTAATCGTTGAGCCATTGGCTCTAAAACACTTTCGAGCTTGTGGCTCGTTTTCATTCGTTGAGCTGTAAACTCTATCGGTGGTTACTCAGGTCCAACTGCCATTATCTGTTTATGCACTCATAAATGAAATGCATGTAATACATTTGTTCACATTTTACCACATAGGTCCCATGTTCACATCAATTAGCACTTCAATATGCAATAACCAGTACACAAATCAACGGACTTTCTGTGATCCATAATCAAATCAATCCCATTCATTCATTCAATTAAAACATCAACAATTAAGAGGAACCGTATAGGTTACTCACCTATTGCTTCCAAAGCTAATGCCTGGAAAGACTAGCAACGTCTGTAGGTTGACATTCCAATTGTTCCGCTAAAACCAAATAACATTTAAAAATCACAATTTGCACACTCATTGATGTTTCATAATGTACAGAAATCAAAGAAAAGATGTACAATGCATGCATGACAATTTCCCAGGTTCTCA
>JAOQMR010000004.1:22691703-22711623 GCA_027563865.1 Erythroxylum pelleterianum
AACAAGAAGAAAGTAGGCGAAATGTTATGCTACATACACCTATCGTTGAGAAAGCAGGATTAGTAGCAAGTTCTACTAAAAAGGCGAAACCTGCAAATATCTCATCTAATAAGGATCACTTACATTGTGATTATTGTGGAAAATCAAGACATACCTGAGAAACCTGTTGGAAATTACATAGAAGGCTTAATCAGAGTCGTGGAAAATGAGGTGGCTCAGTGGTAAGGGGTCAAGCTCACTTGGCTGATGGAACTGAAATGTCTGAAACATCGTTAGTAGGAGGATTATCCAATGAGGAGCTTCAAGCTTTAAGATAGCTTCTCTCAAAAACACACTCTTCTTCCACATTTGGTGCATCAAACCTTGCCAAATCAGGTATTGAGCACTACAATTCTAAAGATAATCCTTGGATTGTAGACTCTGGAGCTAACAGACATATGATAGGCTCTCAAAAGAATTTTTTAACATACTCTCATGGAAACAACAGAGATAATGTTAGAATAGCAAATGGGTCTTTTACTTCCGTATCTGGTACAGGTTCTGTTAACTGTATTCCCAATATTACCCTATCATCAGTACTTCACGTACCTCGTTTTCCTATTATTCTTCTCTCTGTTAGTTCCATTACTAAGGGCCTTAATTGTAAAGTTGAATTTTTTCCTGACTATTGTGTTCTTCAGGATCTTCACACAGGGCAGAGGATTGGAACTGGTAGACTGCAGGATGGCTTATATGTCTTGGAAGAAGAGCATCTGATAGTTGCACATCAAGTGTCTTTTGGAAACGATGTGATTAATAAGGAAATTCTACAGTGGCATAGGCAGTTAGGACATCCCCCGTTTTTTGTTCTAGCAAAACTTTATCCAAACTTGTTTAAAAGAACTTCTTTTAATTCTTTGTTTTGTGAAGCATGTGAGCTTGCTAAACACACTAGAAGTTCTTATCATTTATCAAGTAATAAGAGTTCTGTTCCTTTTATGACTATTCACTCCGATGTTTGGGGTCCTACTCAAACTCCCTCTCTTTCTGGCCATAGATGGTTTGTGACCTTTATTGATTGTTGCACTCGATTGACATGGGTTTATCTGATGAAAAACAAGAGTGAAGTTTTTTCTTGTTTCCAATCTTTTCACAAAATGATTTGTAGGCAACATGATGCTAGAGTCAAGATCTTACGGTCAAATAATGGAATGGAGTATATGGATGGTAAATTTAGTGCTTATCTGGATTTTAATGGAATAGTACATCAAACTAGTTGTGCTTATACTAGTGAACAGAACGGAGTTACGGAAAGGAAGAACAGACACATTCTGGAGGTTGCACAATCAGTCATGTTCATAATGAATCTTCCAAAGGGATATTGGGGTGATGCAGTCTTTTCAACCGGCTATCTTATCAACAGAATGCCACTTTGAATTTTAGATTTTAAAAGCCCTGTTGAAATATTACAAGGTACAAACTCTTACACTGTACCTCCATGAGTTTTTGGGTGTGTTTGCTTTGTTCATGCTCGGAATGTTGGCAAGTTGGAGCCAAGAGCTTTGAAATGTGTTTTTGTTGGATATACTCCCACACAAAAAGGATATAAGTGTTATCACCCCCAATCTAAGAAATACATTGTAAGTATGGATGTCACTTTTCTGGAGTATGAGTCCTATTTCACCATATTCGCCACCCTTCTTCAAGGGGAGAATGAGAATGAGATTAAAGAAGTGTTGCTTGACTCTCGAGATAATATGATCCAAGGAGAAAGAACAATTTAAGGGGAGACAACTAGTGTTGTTCAAGAGGATAAAAATCGGCGCTTAGATAGACCAGACTTAAAGACATACTCAAGGCAAGATAAGACAAAAAAAAAGCCATCATGCAGTCTGCGCCAATACCGTCTTGTTCCCTCGAAAACACTAGTGAGCTGAAATATGATTTATTTGATGATTTAGATAATCCAATTGCTCTTCGAAAAGGTGTTAGAAGTTGCACCAAACACCCAATTTCTAACTTTGTTACATATGATTCATTATCTCTTGCCTATAGAGCCTTTGTCTTGTCTGTTTCTTCTGTGCCTATTCCACAGGATTGGAGAGAAGCAATGAAAATTGTCTAGTGGAAAGAAGCTATGATTGAAGAAATGAAGGCCCTGGCAAAAAATGAGACTTAGGAACTTGTCACTGCTCTAGAAGGAACACAAACAGTTGGCTACAAATGGGTATTCACAGTGAAGCATAAGCCAGATGAGTCCATTGAGAGGTACAAGGCGAGATTGGTAGCTAAAGGCTTTACTCAAACATATGGAGTAGACTATCAAGAAACCTTTGCTCCAGTTGCTAAGATGCATACAATCAGAATTTTACTCTCGTGTGTAGCTAACTTGGATTGGGACTTACAACAGTTTGATGTTAAAAATGCATTTCTTCATAGGGATCTGGAGGAGGAGGTGTATATGGAGATTCCTCCAGGGTTTGAAGATGAGAAGACATAAGGGAAAGTTTGTAGGCTAAAAAAGGCCTTGTATGGACTGAAACAATCACCACGAGCATGGTTTGCGGGCTATGATCACCTTTGGTTATCAACAGAGTAATGCGGATCATATCCTATTTATCAAACACTCCCAAAGTAAGATCACGCTTCTTATTGTCTATGTTGATGACATTATTGTAACTGGAAGTGATACAGAAGAGATGGCGAGGTTGAAGTAACTACTTGCTCAAACATTTGAAATTAAGGACCTAAAAAATTGCAATATTTCTTGGGAGTTGAAGTCGCTAGATCAAGAAGATGAATCTTTATCTCCTAGAGAAAATATGTCCTAGACTTATTAGAAGACACCGATATGATGGGTTGGAAACCAGCTGAATCTCCCATCGAAAACAATCACAAACTGCAAGCAGGAATGGGTACATCAGTAGACATAAGAAGATATTAGAGGTTAGTTGGGAGACTCATCTATCTTTCTCACATTAGGCCAGACATAGCATTTGTAGTTAGTTTGGTAAGTCAGTACATGCATGATCCATGAGAACCACACTTACAAGCTGTGTTTCGCATTTTGCGCTATCTAAAGTCTGCTCCAAGAAAAAGACCTTATGTTTACTAACAATGGTCATTTTAAGATAGAAGCATTTACAGATGCAGATTAGGCTGGATCTTCAGATGACAGGAGGTCAACCACTGGTTATTGTACGCTCATAAGAGGAAATCTAGTCACTTGGAGAAGCAAGAAACAGAATGTAGTTGCTAGATCCAGTGCAGAAGCCGAATATAGAGCTATGGCTCAAGGTGTGTGCTAACTATTGTGGGTAAGGAAGCTGACGGCTGAAGGAAGTTCATCTCTCTACTGTGATAACAAAGTTGCCATTAGTATAGCTCACAATCCTGTTCAGCATTATCGAACAAAGCACGTAGAAATTGACCGACATTTCGTGAAGGAGAAACTTGTGAATGGATGTCTGCAATTATTCCATGTGGGGTCAAATGAACAATTGGTAGATGTCTTCACCAAAGGACTCTACAATAAACAGTTTCATAACCTTGTTTGCAAGTTAGGCATATGCGACATCTATGCACCAACTTGAGGGGAAGTGTTGACTAGAGATATTAGCATTGATTGCTACTATAATCTCTCCTATAATTGCTCCTATAATCTCTCCTACAATTGAGAGATTTCTTATAGTTAATAGCTAGATTATTTCCTAAATAGCCCTATGAAGTTTGTATGTAAACCTTGTTAAAACTTGATCCTAGATACAGAAATATAGTGAATACAAATTCTGTTCAACACATTCATCAGTTAGCAAACTCATCAAAATTGCAATGTTGTTTTTCATGTTCAAAGGAGTTCTAACTCCTAAGCAGATCAAGTAGAAATTTAGTACTTATGTTTTAGAGCAAGAAAAGCTCAAAGGTCGGTCAGCTGACACTAAAGAGTCCAGATATGATATTTTGGTTTAACATTCCACTTCATGTAGAACGTCTTGTAAAGAGTAGCAAACTCTTAGCTATTGTTGGTAAATGTATATATGTGGATTATGTACTGTAATGAAAATGTATACTTATGTTCATGAATAAAATGAGAGAACTTAGTTTTTCTGAAATGTTTATGTTCTATATGATGCCACGATAAGTTATGTGACTACTCTAACATGTCACTTCCATGGGGTATGTGCTTGAATGTTCTCTGGAATGTCGGGTAGATGATATATGGTAGTGGAATGTTACAGTGATAATGAGAAGAGTAAGCGGCCAGAATATTATTTAAATTGTAAGAGAGAGGAGTGAAGGATAGTGCGTTAAGGTTGGAACTTGGGAAGACGAAGGATAAATTTATTTTTTAAAAATAAATCCTTCAACTTTTTAAATTTTTGTTATTAGACCTGCAAGTCAGTACCAGGTACCAAAAATTGAAACCATTCCGATTAAAATTTGGTAGCAACTCTTTTTTCGATTGGAGACTTAAAGAATTATTAGATTGATAGATTATAATTACATCTCAATTAAGATTGAAAGAAATATAATTCACATAATATTGTTATAAATAGAAAAAGGAATTACATTAGAAACACTCAATAATTATAGGTTATAAATATAAATTTTGTAATATATAATTTATAAGATTAAGATCCTCGTAAGTTTTACTATGAGATATTCGAGATTTTTTATTGTTTAAAACAAGAAGATGGGTGAATATTTATAGGTAAACTAAACTGTATAATTACTCATGCAAATTTATTATAATTCATACATATTTTAATATTTATTTTTTTATCAATCATTTTTTATCTTCATCTAAATATTTTGTGAGTAATATCTAAATTATTTTAATAATCTCTGACTTGAAAATTTGATTTGTAACTAATCAATATTCAAACTACATTGCTGTTGTTGTTTACATTTCTATTAGATCATATGACACCAAACAAACTTGTCATAGCTAGTTACTTCGGTTATAAAATATACTATATTGTATTTAATATGGAATTTTTACATATTCGCAATTCCTTCCTCCATTTTTTCACAAGTGAATTGAAACTAAACTCATGTGTGCTTATTTTTTTTAATGAATGATTGGATTCCTTATTAGATGCAAGACACTCTATTTTTCATAAAACAATTAAATTTTATGTTATTTGTGTTCAATTTCTTTCAAATACAATTTCAACTATATCTCTTCTTTATTGGCTTATGTAGTTAGTATTGTAACATCCCGTCATTTGAATTAAGGTTAATATAGCGTTTATTAGAGATTAATGACAAATTAGGAAGCATAATTCATGCTTATGCATATTGTGATATACGCATACATGACACTATTGATCTTGCACATTACAATTATTTGTACATGCATTCATTGACATATTTCGGGTGTAATTGATTGTTAAAAATGAAATTAAAATATGAATTGTGAACTTTTTGAGCTGAAAATTTATTTGAAGAATAATCTGATTATTTCGAATTTTTGGTTAATTTTAGGAAATTTCTAAAAATTTGGGATATTTTTGTACTAGGAAATATAACCAGTTAAATTGTGACAAATGGCTCACGTGAATAGTGACACGTGAAAGACATGCAAAGAATACATGTAATGCGATGTTTTAGTTAGGAATAGGCTACTGTAGCTTCTGTTCTTCACTGAAACACACCGAAATTCTCTCTCCTATTCTTCATCACCGAATAGCTTTTTGTGTGAAACTAATTCACTCTTATCGTTGGAACTACTATTAAATCAAGTAAGTGACTTGATGATGATTTACTGGTGTTGATTCTACATATGAATTTATCATGAGCTGTTAGGGAAGTGCAATTTAGGTGATCAATAAATGAGATGATAAATGAAAACTTTATGGAATAGGTTCTGTTATATTGAAATGGATATGTAAAAGTGCTGGAAAGTTGATGTAGAAATATATATTCTGTTTTGGTTTAAAGAAATCCGAATATGGTGATTTTATTGTTCACTTATGAATTTGTGGAAATGAGTTAAATAATATGAAATGAAGATTTAGTGAGGTCGTGAATTAGAGTTGATAAAATGAGAAATCTATGATGAAATGAAAGAGTAGAAAAATGAAAAAAAAATGTATCAGATGAATGTAGAAAGTGAAACAAAATACAGAAACTGGAGATTTGTTACTGCTTTCACCGAAGGGTACTATTAGAGGTTTTGTTGAAACAAATAAGTGATGTTTTAAGTTTTTGGGTATTGTAAATGGTATTTTGGATGATTCTTGAATTGTACTTAATTAGTTTTAATAACTGGAGTAAACTAAAAATGATACAGAAAGTTGGGAAAATCGATGAATACATATGCTCTATGCCTACTCACTTTTTAGTTTACGAGAATATTTGTGAATGGTTTTAAGATGATCTGAAATGAGTGTAAAGATAAGGAAAATGAAATTGGTGGGTTCTAGTATAGAGATGAGTTAAATAAAGTGATTGAATTAATGAAAATGGGAAGATACAAAACATAGAAAGAAAGTGCAGTAAAATGGAATGTGCGTGAATAGTGATATACGATGTTGGAATGATTATGTTGAATTTTGGATTTTTGGTTTGTTGTGAGTTATTGAGCTGAAAGGAGAATAGGAAAGTTGATTTATGCAATGGATGTAGTAGATACGAAGTGTAAAAGTAGTGAAAAAAATCTGGGTTTTTGGTGAAGAAGATGAAATTTGTGTTTTAGAGAGAGAAAAGGTGATGGTTTACATGTATGAGTTTATGAACTAGAGTAATTTACTGAACAGCTTTAAGTCTTTTGGCTATAACTTTTCCATTCGACATCCAAATGACTTGAAACTTGAACCAATAGATTCCTAAGACATTTTTATTTCTCTCCATTAAAATTTAGAGCTATCTGAATTAATTTGAAAATGATTGATAGGATGAAAGTGTGGAAGTCTGTTGGAATGTTATGAACTGGAGAATTTTCATGAACATGCTTTGGTATTCTAATTATAACTTGATCTGTAGATTTCTGAATGAGTTGATTCTTAATTCTGATTAAACTAGAGACATATGTCTACAACTATCTTGAAGAAGTCGAATTTTAATTCTATTTCCAAGACTTTCAAAATTGTCATGAAATTGAGTCTTGGCTTAGGCTATAGCACTACCAGGGATAGAAATCATATCATATAGTTATTGAATAAACTGCATTGATGTAGGCCGAATTATATTAAGGTATCTTCACCAAAGTTTTAGCTTATTCTCTTATCTTTGAATTGGTATAAAGTTTGTAATTTTTGGATATTGGAATTGAGAGATATGGGTTGTAAAACTTGAATGCATGATCATGCATTAGCCAAATTTTCAAATGTACACAGTCTTTGGTATTTTGAGCAAAACTCATAGAATAATGAACCAAATTGAATGATCTTGGTATCAATAGAGACTTAAGACATACAAGAATAATTTGTTAGGTGGAAATGTTACCAAATTCCTTCATTTTCCTGATGAAATTAATTATGCAAAATGGACCCGAAAGTGTATCTTTAGACAAATCAGAGTTAATCAATTGAAAGTGGATATCCAAATGATTATTGTGATAAGATTAATGATTAGAAACCTGAAATTGTCATAAACATGCATTGTACATATTCAGTATACATGAATGTGCATTAAAGAATACATAATTGTGCAATCTTGTGATATATGAATGTATTATATGCATACAGGAACGCATTGAGCTACAGCATTTAGACATTGCCGAGACTTCAAGGCAATAGCTGTTTGGAACATACTGTGAGTAACCTAAAATGGTCTCACCTTCTTGATTTGAATTGTACTAAATTGTATTGCTATCTTATTGAACTGTACTGAAATGTGTTGTTTGTGTATTGGATTCTGGACAGTATTTGTGCGAGGTGTTTTGATACATGGAAATGATATTGGAAGTGCTGATTGAATGTGAATGCATCTGCCTAAATGATTTCTGATTCTCAACTGAAAAGTTGAATGCCAGACCTAGTCCGATGTCTACTGTTATTATGATTGATACTGTGACTATTGAAATGTAATAATACTTGTAAATGAAAATGATCAAATTTTATTACTGAATATTGGCATGCATTTCATTCCAATGCATATAATATAAAAGAGTTGTGACTGATGTTGCTACTGATATTGTTACTGATAAGAGCTTTAAGCTCCCACATATGTGGTTCGAGCCTATGGCTCACTGTGTTTGAGTCACTGACTGATTGACTAAGCCCGATGCTTCGGAATACTGTAAAAAAAAGTCACACAGTCACAACAAGATAAAAAATGAATGTGAGACTCATACATATAAGTTTTGCATATGATTTGAATTTATTGAATGATTTGTAAAGCTATGTAAATGTTGTTATATGATTGAACTGTTTAACTGAGAAATTTGATACTTGTCAAGTGGATTTGAACTATATGATTACATGCTATAATTGATCTTGTCTTATGACATGAGTGAACCATCGAGGATGGTTACTCTGCTGAGTTCGCAAAACTCATCAAAATTACACTGTTGCTTTTCAAGTTCGAGAGTGAGACGACCTAGCTTCTAAGACTCCGTAGAAGCATATTTTGCGCAATTGTTACAGTCAATTTTGGCTCAGAGGTCGGTCAACTAGGATTGAGGACATAGTTGTTTCTTTAATGTTTATTTTTATTCAGTGTGTACTGAATTGTTTATGCTCATAGGTTAAATTGTAAAACATAGATGGTATTGTATTTTATAAAACAATGTAAATTATGGATTTTGTTATAATATGATAACATTTTGGGTTTTAGAAAATGAGTGATTGATGGTTTAGTTAATAATGCCATGTTATGTACAATGAAGGTGAGATAGTTAACATGTCATTTCTGTCAGGCATGTACATGTGTATCCAATGGACCCACATGCATATGTTAGATAGGACTGAGGTGTTACATTTTTAGTATCAGAGTATGGTTTGGCATCCATAAGGATATGTGGTGATATTAAGTGTGAAATGTTGTGAAAATGTCGGATGGTAATTGAAGTTATTGTGTATTATAGGTTATCTAACGTAGGTGATCAAATGGAACACTCAGCTGACCTGAGATCAGAAGGAGCTAGTAGGGAGTCGTCGGTATCTTAACCTGAGCGAATGCCTCTAAAAATTACTGAGAGAAGGGAAAGGAGGTACGACAAACTGCGAAAGCAGGGAGCTGTAGATTTCTATGGCAATACAGACCCTGGAGAAGTTAAGGGATGGTTAGAGTAAATAGAACGAGTATTTGATCAGATGGGCTCTGAGTCGGACGAGAGGTTCGACTATTTCATTTCTTTTCTACAAGGCCCGGCTTGACAATAGTGGAAGACTGTTCTCGGCAGTACCACCAAGCCTTACACTTTGACTTAGGGAGATTTTTTGAGGGCTTTCAGAGAAAATTATATGCCCCAGGTATACATGGATAGGAAGATGAAGGAGTTCATGGATCTGAAACAGGGTGGAATGTCTATAGCAGATTATGAGATCAGATTTAATGAGCTAATGAGGTATGCTTCTGTCTTAATTCCTATTGAGGCAGATAAATGTAGGAGATTTGAAGACAGCCTGAACATAGAGATTTGGACAAAGCTAGCTCTTACTAACTTGAGCTTAGAGCAGCCTCGATCCGAATGGAGCAATTGTTGAGGGATAGTCAGCTTGAGCAGAGATTAGAGACTAGTGAGAAGAGACCCAGTGAGTCTCAGGGTTGTTCTAGTAGAAGGTTCAGTAAAGGTCAGGCCCAAACATTCAGACTACCAGCCGGATCTAGACAATTAAGATTCAGACAGAGGGGTGGTTTTACTCAGACTGGGAATAATAGAGGTGAAACATCAGGTCAGTTACCATCTTGTCAGTATTGTGGGAATAAGCATAGTGGTGTATGCTGGAGATTGACAGGAGCTTGCCTTCAATATAGAGCATATGATCGTCAAATCAGATATTGTACACTGATGTCTGGAGCACAGTCTGGTGGGAGAGGGAGTAGAGTAACAAAACCTACTATTAAGCAGAGCCGAGCCAGTGGGATTGAACAGAGAGGTCATGGTTGAGGCAGGATGAGTTCTGAAAGTGTTACTAGGAGGACTGAGGTGCGAAGCAATCAGCAGCAGTCTCAAGCCAGAGTTTATGTCATGACGAGACAGGAGGCTCGGGATTCTCTAAATGTCATCATAAATGTGTTATCATTATTTACTTTTGAGGTTTATGCATTACTAGATCCTAGATCTACGCATTCATTTATCACACCACACATAGCATTTAGATTGCATTGTGATAGAAAGTTCCTGAAATGTGGAATAGAGATAAGTACACCGATTGGTAGTACTATCGTGATTGGGGAGGTTTGTAAGAAGTGTCTGATTCGAATTGACCAGGTAGAGTTGGCAGCAAATTTGATTTTTTACAATTGAAGGAGATAAATATTATTCTAACCATGGATTGACTCACTGCTCATAGGGCCATTATGAACTGTTATATGAAGGAAGTAATTTTAGAGTCTCCTAATCAGCTGAGAGAAGTATTCAGACGTATTAGCCAAGCAGTGCCAGCCAAACTGATCTCATTTATGAGTGCTTTAAAGTTAATGTATGGTGGATATGAGGCCTATCTGGCCCACGTTATTGATACTCGAGTTGAACAGAGTGTACAGGATATTCTTGTGGTTAAGGAATTCCTAGATGTGTTTCTCACTGAATTACCTGGTTTGCCTCCAAATCGGGAAACGGAGTTCACAATTGACTTAGTTTCTGGTACTGCTCCTATATCCATTCCTCCATATAGGATGACACCTGTGGAACTAAAGGAGTTGAAAGTTCAGTTGCAGGAGTTGCCTGAGAAGGGGTTCATCAGGCCCAGTGTTTCACCTTGGGTGCTCCAGTATTGTTTGTGAAGAAGAAGGATAGTACTTTGAGATTGTGAATTGATTACAGACAACTTAACCAAGTTACAATAAAAAAATAAATACTCGTTGCCTAGAATCGATGACTTGTTTGATCAACTGCAAGAAGCTCGAGTATTCACTAATCTTGATTTGAGATCTGGGTATTATCAGCTAAAGATAGCAGACGCTGATGTACCAAAAAGTGCTTTCAAATGTAGTTATGGACATTTTGAGTTCTTAGTAATGCCATTTAGGTTGACTAATGCCCCAGCTGCATTTATGACATTAATGAATAAGGTGTTTCAACCCTACCTGGACTGGTTTGTAATTGTGTTCATTGATGACATTTTGGTGTATTCAAGAAGCAATGAGGAACATGCTGAGCATTTGAGAATAATTTTGCAAATTATAAGAGAAAAACAAATGTATGCCAAATTTAGTAAATATGAATTTTGGCTGAATCAAGTGGTATTTCTATGTCATTTAGTAACGAGGCATGAAATTCAGGTGGATCCAACGAAAATTGAGGCAGTAATGAGATGGGAGACACCAAAGAATGTATCAGAGATTCGGAGTTTCATCAAATTGGCTAGTTATTACAAAAAGTTTGTCGAGGGGTTTTCTTTAATCTCAGCCCTTTGACTAAACTTCTGAGGAAGAATGTGGCATTTAGATGGAATGACGTGTTAGATCTTGATTTTTCTAAATTTCTTATAAATTGCTTAAATAGTTATTTATGTTTGTTTGTTGGTTTAAATTTTTTATTTTAGAATTGGGTCATTTATTAAGTAGGCTTGAATAAAGGTTTCCAATTTGATGGGAAGATTGGGACTTAGTTAGAATTAATGTAGTGTAACTGGATTGAAGGGGGTAGAGCCATAAAAGACAAAATAAGGGCAAACTTGGGAGAACAAGGTTAAGGAGGGGCATAATTGGAAGAAAGGGAGTAACAAAATGGCTAAAAATTAGAAGAAGAGTGGAAGAGAATCGTGAGCAGCAAAAAGGAGAAGGAAAAAACGTGAAAAGAGAGAAGAAAGGAGAGAAAAATCGTGGAGAAAGAAAGGAAAGGAAGGAAAATCGTGGGAAGAAGAAGAAATCAAGGCTTTCAAGGTAAGTTCATCATCTTCTTCATGCTTTAGCAAAGAAATAGGTTGTGGTATTGTGAATGAGAAGTTGTAGAGAGAGAAAGGGGTTTTGTGTTGGGAATGCTTGGGGGAAGAAGAAGATGGAGAGATCCATTAGGTTTTTGGGTTTCTAAGCTAGGTTTTGGATTTTCTAACCTAGATGGCTTATGGGTAGGTTAAGTATGAGCTTGATTAGGGTTAATTTCTTTTTGTTGTGATTTTGGAAATTTTGGGAGATTTCCAATTGAATTGGAAATTGAATGAGAATGTTGGTTGTGTTAGGAAATCAAGGACAACCTACCCAAGAGCAAGAGGAAGGACATAATTGAATTTGGATTTCAAGAGTTATAAGGTGGGTAATT
Organism: Erythroxylum pelleterianum; assembly: GCA_027563865.1. Lineage (NCBI taxonomy): Eukaryota > Viridiplantae > Streptophyta > Magnoliopsida > Malpighiales > Erythroxylaceae > Erythroxylum > Erythroxylum pelleterianum. The sequence continues at coordinate 22,704,056 of JAOQMR010000004.1, forward strand.
TATTTATAGTTATTGTGTAATGAGTAAAATGCATTGTTTGTGTATTGTGTGCTAAATGGCTTGCTTTGAAATGCTGTGTTGTGGAAATTGTTTCATAATATATGACATTTGATAAGAATTGAATTGTGAGAATGATATCATATTCCTTGTATTATGACATTTTGATTAGATGGAAAGAAGAAAAGTATGAGAATATGAAATTTTGAATGATTGATGTGAGCATGAAACTTGATTTATGTTTGGGCGAGAGAGAAACCGTTTCGTAGTCACGTGCACGTCAACATAAAGCCTTCTCCCAGTTGCCCGCTTGTGGCCCACGAGATCCGAAAAATAGACTCGTTTCGCTCACGGTGTAAACTTCGGTTTTGCCGTTTTGTTTCACAGAACCCTTGAGCCATTTGGTTGTGTATTTGCATTTTGACATGTTTAGTTATGGTGCAAATTGTGTGTTATGCTTGGATGATAAACTTCATCAAATATGTCTTATGTGATGATATTTTAAATTATGAAATGTGAATTGAAATTGTAAATGCTAAACTTTCATTGCGATGTGTATGCCTATATGAATGTAAATATATGGTTGATTGTGTGGCTCATCACCAATGGCTATAAATATTTTAGTCACTGATCTGTGTACCTCAACCCAATATTTTTCCTACTCCTCAGGTGCAGACCGAGAAGATCAGTGAATCATTGCAAGGCATTTGGACAATTCCGAGAGAGTTAGCTTTTGTACTAAGTTAGTAGCTAGACGTTTGGGTAGCTTTATAAGCATATTGAACATTAAGCATCAAATGTATTTTGTAACTTGTGTTAAGTCTTTGATGAAATGTTGATATGTAATTAAAGCTATGTATGAAAGCTTTGCATGAACTTCATTTTGATTTGGAAATGAATTGGGGATTGAAGAAGTTCCCTTGTGTATGTGCTTATTTTATCTTGTAGTGTACAATTCATATTTCAAGTTTTCATAGGGGTGAAAATTGTGTACTGACTTCATGGAGAAAACTAGGTTAAATTAGGCTATATTAGACAAAGTAGTCTTCATGAACATTGTAGTTTATCCTCTCAGTTTTCCAATAGGATAAAGTTTGTAAATTTTGGGTATTGAAGTTGAGAGATATGAGCATTATAAGTGATAATGTTGTATGGGAGGTATGAACATGACAGCTATGGCAAATGATGAGAGTTTGTGTATTCTATGAGTTATTTGAGTTGAGATTTGGGAGTTTAATGCATTCAAATTGGTAATTGGATGTTTGAGGAGTGTTATTATACTTGATGGGTTTAATTTGGGAAGATTATGAGTGGATATAGTGTTAGAATGGATGTTGGAAGCATTAGGGAGGCTTTGGAAGGAGTTTTGGGTCACCAATATTCGTTTAATGGACCTTGTCAGGTGAAAAAGGACCCCTTGCCTCACCAATGTCTGTTTAACAGACATGGATGTCCGTTAAACGGACCTTCTTAGGTGAAAATGGCTTTTAAGCCAGTCTATGTCCTTTAAATGGACATGCATGTCCGTTAAACGGACATTCACTAGACAGCTACAGTAAATAATGATTTTGACCATTTTAGAGTCAAATCCCTCTTTGACGTCTTCATGAAAGTTGTCGTTGTCGATGTCTTCTTTCCAACCATCCAAAAACGAAATCAATCCAACATTTTTAGCAAAAGTTATGGCAATCGCACCAAGATATGTACAGTTGGAGTAAGGACATAAAAATGTTGGATTCCTCTAGCCATTACTTCTTCATCCGACCTCCAAATTAAGTGATTCTTGAAGCGTTCGATTCCTAACACGTTTTGCTACCTCTCCACAAAAATTGGGAGCTGTTGGTGTTGAATTCGAAAAGATTGATTTAAAGCAAGTAAGGGTTCGTTGAAATAACCCTACAAGGAAACCCACTCACGCTTTTTGACTTCGGATTGGATAGTTGGGCTCGGGGAATGAGGTCCAACATTTTGGGCTTCAGGAATAGGGCTCAACATGACGAGTGACAAAGAAGTTTTGAAGAGTTAAAACATCGATTGACTACAGCGTCGGCGTTAAGTATTCCATTATGATCTGGTGGATATGTGGTATACAGTGATGCGTCGTATCAGGGACTAAGATGTGTATTGATGCAGCATGGCAAGGTGATAACCTATACATTGAGACAATTAAGGCCTCACAAGATGAATTATCTGGTACATGATTTAGAGCTTGCAGCAATAGTTTTTGCTCTAAAGATTTGGAGACATTACTTATATGGCGAGACATTTCAAATATACACTGATTATAAGAGCTTGAACTATTTATTAAGCCAAAAAGAGCTGAACATGAGACAGAGAAGATGGGTAGAGTTACTAAAAGACTATAATTGCACAATTGAATATCAACCGGGGAAGGCTAATGTGGTGACTGGTGTTTTGAGCAGAAAGTCGAATACCAGTGTAGCTCAGATTTATTTAGGTTACCAAGGCTGATTCAGTTGAGAGCTTTGAATATAGAGTTAAATCTAAAGCATAATGAAGCATTGATAGCTACATTGAAACTGAGACCAATGTTGCAAGATCGGATCAGAAGAGTACAGAGTAAAGATCCTGAAATGGTGAAATGGATTGAGAAAGTTAAGAAGAATATAGATTCTGAGTTTGAATTTAAAGATGATACATTGTGGCTAAAGTAGAGACTATATGTGCCTAATGTTGATGATCCGAGGAAGGAAATCTTTGAAAAAGCTCATATGGCCACTTATGCTATCCATCCTGGTACTACCAATATGTATAACACATTGAAACAACATTTTTGGTGGCCTGGAATGAAAAAGCATGTAGCGTAGTTTGTTTCTAAATGTATAACATGTGAGCAAGTTAAGGTTGAGATCAGGCTCCAGTTGAAAAATTGCATTTGTTGCCTATTCCGGAGTGGAAATGAGAACGAATTACTATGGATTTTATAATGGGATTGCCTAAGACTCCGAGGCTGAATGATCCAATATGGGTTGTAGTGGATCGATTAACTAAGTCGACCCATTTCATACCAATAAGGGAGAACAATACATTAGACCAATTGGCTCGGAGATATGTGACTGAGATTGTGAGACTGCATGAAGTTCCAGTGTTTATTGTATCAGACAAGGATCTCAGATTTACTTCGAAATTCTGGAAGAAATTACAGTCAGCTATGGGCACACAGTTGAATTTTAGTACAACATTTCATCCTTAGACAGATGGACAGAGTGAAAGTACTATTAAGACTGTTGAGGATATACTCAGAGCATGAGTATTAGAGTTTCAGGGAGCTTGAGATCAATACATAGCATTGATTGAGTTTGCTTAAAACAATCATTATCATAGCAGCATTAGGATGGCACCGTATGAGGCATTGTATGGCAGAAAATGTCGATCGCCTCTATACTGGGATGAGGAAGGTTTGGGAATGATTAAAGGTCCAAAACTAATACAAGATACTGTAGAGAAGGTGAAGTTGATCAGAAGTCGAATAAAAGCGGATCAGGATAAACAGAAAAGCTATGTGGATCAGCATAGAACGGATATGGAATATAATGTTAGAGACAGAGTCTTTCTGAAAGTGTCATCTTGGCGTAGTGTACTGAGATTTGGTAAAAACGACAAGCTGAGCTTTAAATACATTGGTCCTTATGAGATCCTTGAGAGGATTGGACCTTTAGCATATAAATTAGCTTTGCCTAATGAGATGTCTCAATTGCATAATGTGTTTCATGTGAGTATGTTAAGAAGATACAGATTTGATCCTACTCATGTATTACCGGCTCAAGATATTGAGATTAATAGCAATTTGAGTTATGTTAAGGAGCTGATCAAGATAGTGGGTTACAAGACAAAGCAGTTGAGAAACAGAGTGATTCTATTAGTGAAAGTTCGTTAGAGAAATCACTCGACTAAGGAAGCAACATGAAAAACTGAGGATCATATGAGGTGGCCGTATCCCCACCTATTTAAATCATCAGGTAAGAATTTCGAGAACGAAATTTTTGTTAGGAGGGGAGAATTGTAACATCATGCCACTTGATTTAGGGTTAAAATGTTGTTTATTAGAGATTAAAGAGAAACTAGGAAACATAATTCATGCGTATGCATAATGTGATATACACATACATGACACTATTGATCTTGCACATTACAATTATTTGTACATGCATTCATTGACATGTTTCGGGTATAATTGATTGTTAAAAATGAAATTAAAATTGAATTGTGAACTTTTTGAGCTGAAAATTTATTTGGAGAATAATCTAATTATTTCGAATTTTTGGTGAATTTTAGGATATTTCTGAAATTTTGGAATATTTTTGGACTAGGAAATATAACCAGTTAAATTGTGACATGCAAAGAATACATGTAATACGATGTTTTAGTTAGGAATGGGCTACTACAGCTTCTGTTCTTCACTGAAACACACCGAAATTCTCTCCCCTATTTTTCATCACCGAATAGCTTTTTGTATGAAACTGATTCACTCTTATCGTTGGAACTACTATTAAATCAAGTAAGTGACTTGATGATGATTTATTGTTGTTGATTCTGCATATGAATTTATCATGAGCTATTAGAGAAGTGCAGTTTAGGTGATCAATGAATGAGATGATAAATGAAAACTTTATGAAATAGGTTCTGTCGTTATATTGAAATGGATATGTAAAAGTGCTAGAAAGTTGATGTAGAAATATATACTTTGTTTTGGTTTAAAGAAATCCGAATATGGTGATTTTACTGTTCAAGCATGAATTTGTGGAAATGAGTTAAATGATATGAAATGAAGATTTGGTGAGGTCGTGAATTAGAGTTGATAAAATGAGAAATCTATGATGAAATGAAAGAGTAGAAAAATGAAAAGAAAATGTATCAGATGAATGTAGAAAGTGAAACAAAATACAAAACTGGAGATTTGTTACTGCTTTCACCAAAGGTTACTATTAGAGGTTTTGTTGAAACAAATAAGTGATGTTTTAAGTTTTTTTTTTGGGTATTGTAAATGGTATTTTGGATGATGCTTGAATTGTACTGAATTAGTTTTAATAAATGGAGTAAACTGAAAATGATACAGAAAGTTGGAAAAAATCGATGAACACATATGCTCTGTACCTACTCACTTTTTGGTGTACGGGAATATTTGTGAATGGTTTTGAGATGATCTGAAATGAGTGTAAAGATAAGGAAAATGAATTTGGTGAGGTTATGATATAGAGATGAGTTAAATGAAGTGATTGTATTGATGAAAATGGGAAGATACAAAAGATGGTAAGAAAGTGAAGTAAAATGGAATTTGCATGAATAGTGATATACGATGTTGGAATGATTATGTTGAATTTTGGATTTTTGGTCTGTTGTGAGTTATTGAGCTGAAAGGAGAGTAGGAAAGTTGATTTATACAATGGATGTAGTAGATATGAAGCATAAAAGTAGGAAAAAAATATGGGTTTTCGGTGAAGAAGATGAAGATCTGCGCTTTAAAGAGAGAAAAGGTGATGATTTGCATGTATGAGTTTATGAACCAAAGTAATTTACTGAACAGCTTTAAGGCTTTTGGCTATAACTTTTCCATTCAACCTCCAAATGACTTGAAACTTGAACCAATAGATTCCTAAGACATTTTTATTTCTCTCCATAAAAATTTAGAGTTATCTGAATTAATTTGAAAATGATTGATAGGATTAAAGTGTGGAAGTCTACTGGAATGTTATGAACTGGAGAATTTTCATGAACATGCTTCGGTATTCTGATTATAACTTGATCTATAGATTTCTGAATAAGTTGATTCTTAATTCAAATTAAACTAGAGATATAAGTCTACATTGTTCTTGAACAAGTCAAATTTTAATTCTATCTCGAATACTTTCAAAATTTGCATGAAATTGAATCTTAGCTTAGGTTGTAGCACTACTAGGGACAAAAATCATATCCTATGGTTATTGAATAAACTGTATTGATGTAGGCCGAATTAGACTGAGGTATCTTCACCAAAGTTGTAGCTTATTCTCTTACCTTTAAATTGGTATAAATTTTGTAATTTTTGGATATTGTAATTGAGAGATATGGGTTGTAAAACTTGAATGCATAATCATGCATTAGCCAAAATTTCAAATGTACATAGTGTGTGGTATTTTGAGCATAACCCATAGAATAATGAACCAAAATGAATGATCTTAGTATCAATAGAGACTTAAGACATAGGAGAATAACTTGTTAGATGGAAGTGTTACCAAATTCCTTCACTTTCCTCATGAAATTAATTGTGCAAAATAGACCCAAAAGTGTATCTTCAGACAAATCAGAGTTAATCAATTGAAAGTGGATATCCAAATGATTATTGTGATAAGATTAATGATTAGAAACCCAGAATTGTCATAAACATACATTGTACATATTCAGTATACATGAATGTGCATTAAAGAATACATAATTGTGCAATATTGTGATATGTAAATGTATTATATGTATACAGGAGCACATTGAGCGACAACATCCAGACATTGTCAGGACTTCAAGGCAATAGTTGTTTGGAGCATACTGTGAGTAACCTAAGATGGTCTCACCTTTTTGATTTGTATAATACTGAACTGTACTAAGCTGTATTGCTATCTTATTGAACTGTACTGAAATGTGTTGTTTGTGTACTGGATTTCGGACAGTATTTGTGCGAGGCATTTTGATACATAGAAATGATATTGGAAGTACTGATTGAATGTGAATGCATCTGCTTAAATGATTTTCTGATTCTCAACTGAAAAGTTGAATGCCAGACCTAGTTCGATGTCTACTATTATTGTGATTGAAACTGTGATTGTTGAACTATAATAATACTTGCAAATGAAAATGATCGAATTTTATTACTGAATATTGGCATGCATTTCATTCCAATGCATGTAATATAAAGGAGTTGTGACTGATGTTGCTACTAATATTGTTACTGATAAGAGCTTTAAGCTCCCACATATGTGGTTCGAGCCTATGGCTCACTGTGTTCAATAAGTCACTGACTAATTGAATGAGCCCGATGCTTTGGGATACTGTAAAAAAAAGGGCACACAGTCACAACAAGATAAAAATGAGTGTGAGTCTCATACATATAGCATTTGCATATGATTTGAATTTATTGAATGATTTGTAAAGCTATGTAAATGTTGGTATATGATTGAACTGTTTGACTGAGAAATTTGATACTTGTCAAGTGGATTTGAACTGTATGATTACATGTTATAATTGATCTTGTCTTATGACATGAGTTAATCATCGAGGATGGTTACTCTGTTGAGTTCGCAAAACTCATCAAAACTGCACCGTTGCTTTTCAGGTTCGAAAGTGAGACGACCTAGATTCTAAGACTCTGTAGAAGCATATTTTGTGCAATTGTTACAGTCAATTTTGGCTCAGAGGTCGGTCAGTTGGGATTGATGATATAGTTATTTATTTCATGTTTATTCGGTGTGTACTGAATTGTTTATGCTCATGGGTTAATGTTGTAAAACATGGATGGTATTGTATTTTATGAAACAATGTAAATTATGGTTTTTGATATAATATGATAACATTTTGGGTTT
>JAOQMR010000004.1:22711723-22724765 GCA_027563865.1 Erythroxylum pelleterianum
AAGTGTCCCATGAGTCTATAAATCATGTCTAATCACCTCTAAGGCATTAGAACTCATTTAATTTACCCACCATGGTCCTATCCATCCAATGGACTCGGTTTTATCCACTTAAAAACTCATATGTCGGAAATCTCTAAAATTCCGGATTATCGATGAATTCCAAGTTCATGTAAGGGCATTTAATATTATAAATCATTAACATATACACCCAAATGACTTAAATACATCTTTGAACTCATATACATCCATATGTTTATATCAATATACAATAGTATCTCCAAATACAGTACAACACAAAAGGGCTCCAAAAGTCCGACGTTAATTGAGATATTTTCATCCTCACATCTTTATGTCTTATACTAGATAATGATGCCAAAAAGGGCCCCACCCTGCCCAATTTTGACACGGGTTGACTGGGGCACGGGTTTACCATTGTCGGTCCCACTGGGCCATGGGCCTAGGCGAGCCGACCCCATAGCCTGATCGTTATTTCAAAAATAACATTGTTTTTTATGTTTTTCTTAAAATATATATATAGTGGGTCGGGTTAGGTCGGCCCGGCCCGGCCCATTAACATCTTTAATATTATAGGATAACTTGAAACTAACCGGAAGAGATGTAGATATTGGCTTACAATATGTATATTAAAGCGTTAAACCTTTTTTTAAGTGATTTTTTTAAGAAGCCAAATATTTTTGCTATTTGTATCTTTAATGAAATTGTATTCTTATAATCTTGTTTGCTAGTCCCAAGTACTTCATTTTAAATTCACTAGCCAATTATGCCTTTAATTCTTTAATACAATCTTTGTTAGGCTATGCAACTAACATGCATCGACATATGAAAGTAAGATTAAAAAAATCATTACCACTAAACATCTTTTAAAAAAATACACAAGGATCTGCATTAAGTCTATCATATCATATCTTGGAATCATGATGAAGGAATCAAATCTTTTAAGTTGGTACCTTATTGACTATTTAAGCCTGTGTGGAGATTTGTTCAACCTACCAACTAAGTTCTTTTCTTTTTTCTTCAAAACATTCTGATTGAAGCATATAAATTTTTTCTTCAAGTTCTTAATAAAGAAAATTAATTTTTGCTTCTAGTTATTCTAGATGTAAGTCAAACATAGGGATGGCAGTCTTGGCCTGTTGGGTCTCATTTTCGGAACCCAACTCTTAATAAAACTATCATACTTGAGCATGGCTCCTTGTAATCTCTTCTTTCTCTAATACCACAACTGTTAGGTCCCGTTTCTGTAATCCAACTTTGGATCTTGACAAAAAACCATTATACTTGACCGTGGTTCCTTGTAATCTCTTCTTGCTCTGATACCACAACTGTTGGGCACCGTTTTCGGAGCCCAACTTCGGATCATGAACGTGAGCTTAATCTTATGGAACCTCCTTGACCATCATCGGTTCATCTTCTTGCGGAAATCATAAGACTCTCAATTTTTTTCCTTCCTCGCTCTTTATTACAATACTTACAACTAATGTCATCATTCCCATTTCCATACACTCAAACAAGAGTTTTACAAAGCTATAATGGCCTCTCAAGCCACAATACAACATAGTCCGAAATCTCAAATTACAAAAGTTACAAGAACTACAAAATAGCAAAAGAAACAATTCCTTTACGCTCTTGATCACTTGATCTTCTAGCTATCACCTGAGGATGGGGACAGAAAGGGGTGAGCTTGAAAGCTCGTGGGAAACAGTTTATAGTAAAAAAAGATAAGCAGAAACCTTGAAAACCTTTTTACTTATTTCAGAAAATATCTTATTGAATCATAACAATACTTGTTTTTCAAAATACTTGTCGTGTATTCAAATTCATAAGTCACAAAACATGAATGCATCAAACTTGATCAAACACATCATGAGCACATAAACACATCGAAATGGTTTGGGTGGATCCAAACAGAACATACTACGCATTTCCACGTAATGGTATTGCGCAGCCGTGAACTTATGGGAGTCCATAAAGGAGCTCCATGCCACTAACGGGCAGGCGGGAAAAGCCTTTAACTTGGTCAACGTGCACGTGACTTAACTTAGGGGACCACCACAAACCTACGTAACACATAGTTCATAACTTGTAAACTTGTTTCCCCAAAATGGCATTTTTCTTGAAAACTTGCTTGTCGTATAGTTGACATATATCTTGAAAGCATGATTTCATAAACATGCATCTTTTTCAAAAATATCACTTTCATGTCTTTTCTTTTTGAAAATCAGCATTCATATCATGTAGCAAGCATATAACATATTTCACAAATCATTTATGAACAATAATGTAGTACTTATGATGCGAATAAAATCAGAAAACTTTTTGATGTAAAGAAAACAGTAGTAGCTTCTTTACTTTATTATAAACATGTACCCACCTTGATTTCCTTGCTTAAAGACTTGACTTACTCAAATGCCTCTTCTCTTTGCAAATAACCTGAGGTATCAAAGATTCTTCTCTTGTTCCTCTTAATCCCTTTAACAATAACAAAAAATCCCACTCAATAAGGTTTTCAATTGAAAATCCCACAAAACATAATCACTGAGATGGGTTCTAAAATACGTAAACCCAAACATTTTCTAACTTCATGAACAAAAATCCTTTCAAAAACTCAAGAGTTTCAAAATGATCTTACCGTCATTCTTCACCAAATGAAGGGATCCTTAACTCAAAAGAAAGCTCTTGTCTTCCTATACCTTTTTCTTTTCTTGAATAGCCCCAAAATCTCTCTTGAAGGCTAAGGAAATTAAAACCCTAGCTTGTTTTCTCTTCTTTCTCTCTTTCATTCTTCTTCTCTTCGTATTTCTCTCTCTTCTTCATGATATTTCTCTCTTTTCTTGTCCATTTTCGTTCTCCCCTTTATTTATAAGCTAGACAACACTTCTTTTTCCAATTATGCCATTAATGAGTCCAAAAAGTCCATTTTATCCTTCCTTATAAGCTTATACTCTTTTAAACTTAAGTGTCTTGCCAAAAATATCCTTAAACATTCTGACATAACACTTTCTTCTAGAAAATATCCTCCATTGTCTTAAGTTTCTAATGCCACCGAAATCATACCATGAAAGCAATATTACTGATAGAGTTGCTTAATTAGAGGTGATCATCGGTTCTTTATTCCCAACAAAAGAGGTTGTGGTTTTTTTCTCAAAACAATTAGACACTTTAGTGGTTAAGCTTCAAGAAAAGAGAGAATTTAAGGAATAGTTAAAGGCTTGTGAGGACATGAGCTACTACTTGTTGGTGTTAAAATGTGCTATATTTTGGTACAAATCGAAAGTTCAATTGAAAAGTACTTTGGTGAAGATACATGAGCCCCAAGTTTTTTAGGATAAACAAAGTATAAAGCTAGTTAAAATTTTCTTATAGGAAATAAAACAATACTTTATAGGGGAAAAGGTGTTCAATTTAAAGGTGTCAAACACAACTATGCACATGGTTAGTGATGCAAATCTATAGTGGATAAGGTGAGCCTCTAATGACAATAATGCAGATAAACTTCTCATTGACACTTAACAAAAAATAAAGAAGAAGCTAACAAGTCATTTCCTTCCCAATAACATTTTATGGCTTTTGAGGGAAACTTTGAAGAAATTAAAGCAAGTAGGCTCAATGCAAGAATGAGGAAATTCACATATTTGATATTAGATATGTAGAATATATTAGAGGAAGATAAGTTGTGTAACTTTTTAAGCAATTTGTAAGATTAAGCACAAATAGAGCTTTAGGGACAAAACATGAAGGACCTTCCTAACGTTATAGTGGATGTATATGCCTTGGTGAATCACCAATGCCACCACTTATTGGAACTAACAACAAAGGTAAGAAGAATGATGGGATACAGAGGTAAGGAGAAGGTATGCGAATCTTTTCAATGTAAGTCAAAAAAACAAACAAAATAGAATATTTCTTATTTCATTTATAAAGGGCTACACTTTACTTGTAAATGCCTAAAACAAAAGATGGGTGAGGAACAAATCAATTCTAAGGTTGATAAGGACCGATGAAAAGAAGCTGAGGACTCGATAGAAGAAATCTACCTCAACAACTATGCTATATTTAGTGCAATGGGCCTTGTAAAAAAGCATTCAAACAAAAGCAAAGGCAAACCTAATTAAGAGATAAAAAAAACGTCGGTGATATGCTTATGTAAACTTCAACTAAAGAGTCTTCAAGAGAATCACTTTCAGAGAAGTGTCTACAGATTATTGCGATAAGGGCATCAAGTTTTTTCAGTGGAGATGTGTTAGACCGTTGATTCCAAGTGAAAGAATCACGTAGGTATTAGTAAGCCTTGACTAAAGTTTGGTACTTGGGTTGAGGTAAAGACCTGTGAGTAGACAAGGAAAAATAAACATTATCAACAAAAGATCGAGAGTAGGTGAGTGTTGGCATGCATTAGTGTGTGTTGACAAAAATCTCCTACGAGATACAAGATTCAAATGCAAGACCAAAAGATGAACGGCACAACTAAGCCATAATAAGTCTGATAGTACAAGAAGGCACTTAACTTTGACAAAGAAGTCGAAAAGTATATTAACATTTATTATATAATGACTCAAATTATTGCTAACTTAGATCATAAAGGAAGGTGACTTCACCATGGACATGCTTAGATGGACTATGCACAAAGATGGCTCGGAATGGCTAAACTAGAAGGCTCATCAAGGCACTTAACTTGAAGATGCGAAGATATAATAACATATGATAAGAACATGTAGGAAATGGCCTAAGAAAGTGAGAGCGCTTCTTTAAGTTGTGGGAAAGTTGATCAGACGACGTAGCAACATATAAACATCTTTCAAACACTTATCTCATATGCAAAAGTGGAGTTAGTGACCTAAGGCAGACAACTCTCCACTAATTTTGTAGAGTTAGTAGAAAAAGTGACTCCCCCCTATTAACTTGGTGAGCTAGTAGAAAAAGTAGGTAATTTTAAATTACTTGATCGATAAATTCTTATAAATTTATATAAAAGCATTCTTTATAGTTCATTCAGAGGTGGAGCATTATACGTTCGATTATTTGTAAGAAAGTAAAGAGGGTTTTTTTTTAAGCTCTCTATGAAAATTTTGAGTAAGGAACGCTTGTAAATGGTATTCTTGTAAAATACTTAAAAAAAGAAGTCATTTTAATTCTTTTGTATTGTATTTTTGTGATTTAATCAATAGAAAGATAACTTTATCATATTTCTTTTATTTGTCTATTTGATTATTTGTGCATCACAGTTATGTGTTAAAAATATGAATAAAATATTAAATACGAGTGACATAAGACGTTCAAAATAAATAGACTTGTTAATCGACGACCACAAAAAGAAGATTGAGTTAAACTTTGCCATTTAAACTTGACTGCAAATTTACTCAATTTTATCGCATCCGGAAAAAATTACCATGACACTAACAAAATTACGTCACTAATGATTGTCCAAAGTAATACGGCATCAAGCATGGTGACCAAAAACAAAGATTTTCTTTAGCAACTTCAAGAAGCTTTAAATTGAAAAGCACTACTAGAAATACCCTTGGAAACAGAAGATGAAAACCAAGTTCTCTGCTCCGCCATTATTCACAACATGAAGAAAAGTTAGAGGCAATTCAAGACATGATAGAAGGAAAATCTCAAATCTTGGTGGCAAAGGAAAGCCCTTCCTTTGTCAGGGTATCCAAGTTTTCAATAGGAGGCTTGGTCCTGGCAACCTTGGCAATAGCCTGATTTTCTTCAGGACTTCCCCCCTCCAGAAAAGCTCCAACGACCTTTCCATCTTGGACCCAGTAAGTTCCAAACTTTGGTTTTGGCGATGTTGGGCTATTGTCTCCAAATAGCACGGTATCCCCGACATTGTCACCATAGAACTGCCAGGACAGATCGAAGGCACGAGAATAGAAGTATGGCAGATAATCATACTCGGCAATAGTTTTACCCTCCTCGTTTGCCTTAATGGCCTGTTCAACAAAAGAAAGAGGATTATCAACAGTATCAGTTAGGATTGTGGAACATAATGTCAATTCTTCCCTGATCTTTTAACGAATCAAAATGTCAATGGCTATGGGTCTATCTTAAAACAGGGAATAAGAGAAATGGAAAGAACTGCATACCTTTACAGCCTGTTCAGCTGATTTACGAGCATGATCAACATGTTCAACTCTTCTTATATCATCGTACAATTTCATAGGAAAAGTGGCCACATCTCCAACCGCATACACATCGGGAACACTTGTTCCGAAAAATCCATCAGTCTTTAATCAACAAGTAACAGTAGTAGGTTAGGTAGAACTTTCAATATTCTCATTGTTTCTGTACAAATCATAGCAAAAGAAATTTGCAGCACGGGGAATAAGATGTGACACCAAATTTTAAGGGGTAAGTGTGGAGAGCACAGAGATCAGTTGAAGGAATAACAACACGTCAAAAGTTCCACCAACCTTTATTCCACCTTTTTCCTCAGCAATCTGCCCCTTGAATAAAGACGTAAGTGGTCTTCCACCCACACCAACAATAACAATGTCAGCTTCCAGCACCCTGCCGTCCTTCAGTTTCACCTCCTTGACCTGAAGGAAGTTACATAAACACCAGTCAACCCACCTTTATTCCACGATTATGCCAACACCAAGATTTTTAGTTAATAAGGCAGCTACATACTTCTCCATTTGAACCAGAAGTAAAGCCAACAGCAACTGTTCCCTTAATAATCTCAATTCCCTTATTTGCGTAATAGCCCTCATAGAAAGCTGCTATGCCAGCGGTGAAAAGACGAGGCACTGAGTGCATTTAGATGTGTTACGAGTCAGGATCTAACATGAACAGCAAAGTATTTATTAATATGCATTTCAACAAAGAAGGGAAATTGTAATGTACTTACTACACCATGGCTCAGGATAAACCATAGTAACTTCTAAATTGTTAATTCTCAGAGCTGCACTAAGTTCAAGACCAATGTATCCTCCTCCAACAATCACGGCCTTCCCATTCTTCTTTGCTTTAATTGCATCCACAAGCTTATCAGCATCCTCAATTTCCCTCAAGTATAAGATATTTTTGGCATCAGCTCCTTCCACACCAAAGTCTGTCAACCTTATAACCTGAGACAAAAGTGGTGAGATAGATACGTACTCGTGAAGAGAAGATACATGATGCATATTCCTCATGAAAAATCAATTGCAACAAAAACTTACTGTGGAACCAGTTGCAATAATTAAAATGTTGTACTTGAAGACTTCTCCAGCTTCACTGATGAGGCTTTTGGAACCAAGATCTGCTTTAACTATTTGTGTGCTAAGGATCAACTCTATCCCTGCATACAAGATAAAAACAGTAGTGAATAAATCACAAAAGAAGGGTAACAAGCATTTACTGTTTCTTTCATAACTTAATTCAGTAAAAGTTTAAAGAATGATAAAAGAGGTATCACCTTTCTCTTTGTACCACTCAGGAAGTAATCTCTCCCCTCCACTTCCTACACAGACATGGAATCCTGGTAGCCTCGCAGTTCCTGAACAAGAATTTTCGCAAAAGAAAATTTACTGTGTTATTAAAAATGTTACAAAAAGTGATATTTTCACTAAATTTCAATAAAGATCAAAAGAAATCTCAGTTCAGCTAATCCTATAGTATCTGCAAAGAAAATGTGACCTACCCTCAGGAAAAAGATATGCCTTGCTGAGTGCAGGACGTTCATAAGGTGCCACCTGCAAAAGCAAAAGTAGCAGAAAAACACTTACTAAAGGAATGGCAAAAACAGCTCCATAGAAGTAGGTATAAACAGACTGACTTAAAAGTATATTTCAGTGACTATATTATCGTTGCATCTATATGTAAATTTATTTTCAAATGCAAAAACCAAGGATTCCAAAGAGATAACAGACCCCACAGGAAGACTATATCAGATCAAGATGAGATATCACTGGTAGGTCAATTCCACCATCAATTTATTTACAACGTACAATCGTTTCAGCTTTTCATACCCAATTGGAACATGACAAATGTTATTCTAAATTTGTCCACAACAAATAAATTTTAATATTTTTGAGTTTTTGCTGATACAAACCCAAGCTACATATGCACTTGTGAGACAGTTAATAGCATTAGGAGTTCAATTGGTAGGGCATTGATCAATCATGCAATATAAATGCTAAATTCTACCAATCTTATTCTTGCAGGAACAACTGAAATGAAAAAGGCTCGGTGCCAGCTATTTATGCAGCAATTATACGATAAAAGAGAAGCATACTGCTTCCGTGGATATGATTGAAATGAAAAAGGTTCAGTTTCAGCTATTTATGCTGCAATTATAAGATTAAAGAGAAGCATACCGCTTCTTTGGATATGATTGCCAGCTCGCCTGGATTAATCCCCTGCTTAGCGAATTCCCTAGCTGCATATCCCTATAATACAAAGAGGTCAAACGTCTGAAAGAAATTGGAAATGCCGGTTCACATCCAAATATGTTTGGAGATATATTTCTGATGGATAAAAATAATACACCTAGGAGACCAAGACAACGACGTGAATAGAAAATACAGTTCAGGGACGGCCAAAAGCGTAAAGAGGCCATGATAATTACAAACTTCTATGCATTATCTACTCTCTTATCTTGGTAAACTCACACTACAATGTGTCACTTGCTGAATCTATTAAACTTCAGAATTTATTGAAAGAAAAGTACAAATTTTGACTGACCCAAAGTGACACTGAAAGTCTCAGAAGTAAAGGCAATGCTCAGTTAAACTTTCAGTTGTTATTACCATCATGGATTCTAAAATTCTGCCATCTGACTAGGTCCCAAACAAACTACACCATATATCCGGCCTCTTAAGTTAGAAGCTGCTGTATACGATTGATCACGAAACCCATAATCCTGATACTTTATATGCTTTCCTTCGCAAATAGTTTTCCCTATCAGAACTAAAAGGACAACTAAACATATACGTAAACTTAGTCAACCAAACCGTAGTACTTGTTCAATACAACACAACCAGCAATTAGTCCTATATTATACAACGATTGTAAAAAGAAAGAAAGAAAATAAGAGCTTGCTATACTACAAATGACTTCTCCGACCAGAATACTGAAACTTCAAGTGCAATCACTGAAGAATCAAAGATAAACTATCCTCCAAGCAGAGCACTGAAACTTTAAGTGCGATCACTAAAGAATCAAAGATAAACTAGGACCGAAGCCAAAAAAAGTTCAATGACACTCTCTGCAGTACAACTAAAGTGCTCAGAAAGAACGTATTAGATCTGCGAAGGAGAAGTTAAAAATGAACTAATTATCATATGAAGCAATCCGGAAATGGGAATAGCAAATGAAATCGGAGGAAACGAAAGCAATATCGGCAAGGAGACTCACAGCGGCGACGCCCCCGCCGACGATCACGTACTTGAAGCTCTTTTCCGCCATCGTTTATGTACGATCTCTCTCTTTCTCTCTGTGTGTGATTCTTCAACAGTAACTCTCGTGTTGGAATGATTGGGACAAATATGGGAATATCGACGGAGGGTGATTGGTCAGATAAGCATAACTCGCGTGTTGGCGGACTATTTCTGATTCAGAAATGAGAATTTTCTGGTAAACGATTGTTTGGCACGTGGCAGGATTCACGTCCGTTTCGAGGGGGATCATCAATCTTTTAAAAGAAGAATAATAGCTTATCATGTTTTGGAATAAACTAATTGCTACCAACGTAATTTCTGTCCTTTTATATTCGATCATAGAGATTCCATACCTAATTTATTCGTCAAGTTGGTATAGACTAGTTTTTCTATCGTCGGTAAGTCCGTTCCATTATTATTCGTCTTTTGGGCAAGTAGCGAGAGACGTGATTGTCTACTTGCTAGTGTTCAGTATACTAAAAAAAGTCAGACATAACTTCTAAGGCATAGGTGAGTTGATAAGGAGTTGTCTTGTCTTAAGTGAGATCGCAGATTCAAACTGTCCTCGTGTATGCAATTATTTAAAACTTGGGACCGAAACTTTGTCTCTTGCGCAGAAATTAATCTAGGTGTGAATAACTTAAAAGTATTTTTTATAATTCAGACCTTTCTAAAACACCTCGTAAGAAATTAAAAAAAGAAAAAAGAAAGTTGGACGTCCGACTTATGTAGCTCGATAGCCCAGCCCAATCTGGTAGTTTAATAAGAATTATTTGTGCATTAAAAATTATGTAATTTATTTAATAAATTTAAGTTAAATGATGAAATTATTTTTAAAATTATTTATAAATTTTAGCATATTTTTATTTTTGTTATTTAAATTGAAAGAATCAAAAACTTATTTTTACTGGTTGAACCATAATGGCAACTTTTTAAAGATATTTTATTCTTTTTAGTAATGTGGTAGAAGATTTTAAGTCTATATTAATCTCATAAAGTTGTCTGCTTTGTAAGACATATCCCTCGGGTCATCATTAACGTCAAACCATAGTCAAATGTGTGAAAGGCATTAATCTGAAAATGTTTCACCACTTGCCATTTGGAACAATGAGATGGATTTCACAATAACTTGGGCGTTTTTTTAAATCGAAAAGGGAGGGTTACAAGACTTACATAACTAGTCGGGGAAATGAAACCCCCGATATATCCTCTAACAAAATAGATGAACAACCCACAGGCGGGTTTTGAAAACTATGGATACCAAGTTCAAGAGAACAGACATAGTGGGCTAGCCAATCCGCAACCCTATTAGTTTGGCGGTAAACATGTCGTGCTCGCACTATCCAATCTCTAGTAAGTAATTAGTGGAGTCCTAGTATCAGGGAAGTACACGGAGCTTGCTGCGCCGCTGAGGCGGATAATAGATTAATAACAATCATCGAGTCTACATCTAATTCCACTATGCGATACCCAAGGTCTCATGCCAGTTGTAATCCCGTAAAGACCCCCCATATTTCCACGTCAACGACGGAACAGTGACCGATATTATGGGAAAACCCTCCTAGCCATGCGCCCGTATGGTCCCTAAGTAGGCCTCCTGCAGAAGCCCATGAGGACAACACTGTAAGAGCTCCATCCGTATTCAGACGAATCCAGTCAGGTGGAGGAGGTCGCCAACCCACAAAAGTCTCAACTCGTGGTCTTGCTGAAAAGAAAACCCTGCCTAGTACTTCCTTGGCTTGGCCGATTAAGCGTACATGATCAAACACAAGCTGATGAGGGTTTGTAGGCTAGAAAAAATGCACATCAAACACGGATTTATTGCGCCAAGACCATAAAAACCAACAAGTTGTACCAAAGACAATAGACCATTTAAACCCATGTACCAGGAACTGGTGATGCAAGTTCACCGATAGCCAAGTGGAGTGATTGACATGGAAGAACCCAGCCATGGTGGCAACAAAAGGGAAACGCCCCCAGAAAGTACGAGCTTTACGTCCGTCTCAGAGGACATGTAGAATTGTTTCGGGTTCGCCACATACCCGACGGGAGGGATCAGTTGTAAAATGCCTGATTTGACGTTGTTGATTAGTGAGGAGTCTCCCCCTAGCCATAAGCCAAATGAAAGTTTTGATCCGTTGTGGGCCGTCCCATTTCCAAATGCTTGCCCAGTCCCGATCACTAGTATGGTGCAACTGGTGATCGAGTAAGCGGTAAGCAGAGTTGGTTGAAAAAAGACAGTTGTGGACCCCCCCCATATCCGACGATCAGGTCCCAGAAGGGTGCTTGGAAGTAATGTACCTGTTATCGCCATGCAAATGGAATGGGGTAAAATTGGTTGGAAAAGAGACCAATTCCATCCTCCGTTGTCGGTGACAAAATAGTTGACGGTGTGATTGCGCAGAAGACTAGAAACTGGACACAGGACATGTTGATCAAGGGGACCGAGATCTTGTACCCATACGTCCTCCCAAAACTTGGTGGTATCTCCGTTGCCCACCACCCATTTGAAACCCTGAAGGACATGGACCCATATCGACGTAATCCCTCGCCACACCATTGAGCTTCCAGGAACTGAAATGGATTGTGGGACGTGGTGTCGAGGAAACTGATACTTGGCACTCAAGATGTAGCATCCCGTTACCCCATGTTAGGGCTAGAATTGTAAATTGTCAAAATATTGTGAGATTTTATGTGAAATTAGGATTTTTGCATCATCATGCATTATTAATTGTGACTTGCACATTTTTGCACAATTATATGATTGTACATGCATTCATTGGCATTTTTCGGGTACAATTAAATTGTTAGCGATGATTAAATGGTATTTTGGCAATTCTGGTATTATTTATGTGATTTGTGGAATTTTAGTGAATTTTGGGAATTTTTGTGAAAATATTGATTTTTGGGCCAATTATGAGAGGACATGTGGCAATTGATGATTTGAGACAAGTGGCTATGTTAGACTGATGACAAGTGGCTTAGTTAGTGGTACAAATGGCCTTAATGAGATGACACGTGGGTAACATGCAAATATGGCCGTGTATGAGCTAGAAATTAGAGAAGAGTGTTGAGCTTTGCATGTGTTTTCATTCTCGGCGAAGTGGTTTGCCATCCGAAGTAGAAGTGTGAGATTTTTGGGCTGATTTCGATCTGCTTTTTGTTGCTGGAGTTTATAGCCGAGGGTGAGTCGAGTTTGTGGCTTTGCTTATGTTCTTCTCGGTGGTTGAATCTCTAAGACATCCGATTGAGGTTCTTGGACTTTCTTGTTGGGTTGATTGATTCTGTTGCTGTAGTTCATAGCTGATCAAGTAAGGTGAGTTTGATCTGAGTTTTGTTGTTATTTGATGGATTTCAGTTTACCGAATGCATGCATGCGGTTTGAGAGAGAGTTTGAGAGTGAATCCGATTCTGTGTAAGTTGAGTTGATAATTGAATGAGAGTCTGATCTTGAGAATCTATTGTTTCTGGAACCTTGGATTGGAATGTTGATGCATCTTCTGTTGAGTCTTTGAGAGGAAGCCGAGAGTTTATGTTGACAGTGTTCGTCCGAATTAGGTTGCATGTGATTTGAGTTAAATGTTGAATCTTTGGTATTGCATGTTAGTTGTTGAGGTTTGATTTAGTCATAAGAATGATTCTGGACATGATAG
>JAOQMR010000004.1:22724865-22754232 GCA_027563865.1 Erythroxylum pelleterianum
CACCCCGCCCCGCTGCCCCGTCAATAGCAAATAATCCCCGCCCAATTAGGCGGGGAACGGGGCGGGGCCCCACCGGAGCGGGGCCTTTTGCCATCCCTAGTTACGTTGGTATCTAACACCAGCGCAGCTGTATGGGAACGTTGACTTTCTGTTAAAGCATTTTGTACTCCTAATAAAGATTATTAATATCAGCGAACGTCATTGACGTGGAGAGATGTATCTTTGCTAGGTGTATTTTAGTTATTCTGGAGACGCTTTAGAGCAGCCTTCCTCGCCCATTTGTCTTTTTCTTTTTGTGGGACGAGATGACCTTGTCCTTTTTTTTAAAAAAAGGAGGGGTACAAGACTTACATAACTAGTTGGAGAAATGAAACCCCCAATATATCCTCTAACAAAATGGATAAACAACCCACAGGCGGGTTTTGAAAACTATGGATACCAAGTTCAAGAGAATCGGCATCAGGGACGGATCTAGGGGGCCAGCAGGGGCTATGGCCCCCCCAAGACTAAATTTTTTTTAAAAAATGCTTTGTTAATTATAATATGGCCCCCCTTCTCCAAAACTAAAAAATTTTGTTCTTCCCTCTCAAGACTAAAAAATTTTGTTCTTGCCCCCCAAGATTAAAATCCTGGATCCGTCGCTGACCGGCATAGTGGGCTAGCCAATCCGCAACCCTATTAGTTTGGTGGTAAACATGTCGTGTTCGCACTATCCAATCTCTAGTAAGTAATTGGCGGAGTCCTAGTATCAGGGAAGTACACGGAGCTTGCTGCGCCGCTGAGGCGGATAATAGATTAATAACAATCATCGAGTCTACATCTAATTCCACTCTGCGATACCCAAGGTCCCATGCCAGTTGTAATCCCGTAAAGACCACCCATATTTTCGCGTCAACTGCGGAACAGTGACCGATATTATGGGCAAACTCTCCTAGCCATGCGCCCGTATGGTCCCTAAGTAGGCCTCATGCAGAAGCCCACGAGGACAACACTGTAAGAGGTCCATCCGTATTCAGACGAATCCAGTCAGATGGAGGAGGCCGCCAACCCACAAAAGTCTCAACTCGTGGTCTTGCTGAAAAGAAAACCCTGCCTAGTACTTCCTTGGCCTGGCCGATTGAGCGTACATGATCAAACACAAGTTAATGAGGGTTTGTAGGCCATGAAAAATGCACATCAAACAAGGATTTATTGCGCCAAGACCATAAAAACCAACAAGCTGTACCAAAGACAATAGACCATTTAAACCTATGTACCAGGAACTGGTGATACAAGTTCACTGATAACCAAGTGGAGTGATTGACATGGAAGAACTCAACCATGGTTGCAACAAAAGGGAAAAGCCCCCAGAATGTACGAGCTTTACATCTGTCTCGGAGGACATGTAGAATTGTTTCGGGTTCGCCACATACCCGACAGGAGGGATCAGTTATAAGATGCCTGATTTGACGTTGCTGATTAGTGAGGAGTCTCCCCCTAGCCAAAAGCCAAATGAAAGTTTTGATCCATTGTGGGCAGTCCCATTTCCAAATGCTTGCCCAATCCCGATCACTAGTATGGTGCAACTGGTGATCGAGTAAGTAGTAAGCAGAGTTGGTTGAAAAAAGACCAGTTGTGGACCCCCCATATCTGGCGATCAGGTCCCAGAAGGGTGCTTGGAGGTAATGTACTTGCTATCACCATGCAAATGGAATGGGGTAAAAATTGTTGGAAAAGAGACCAATTCCATCCTCCGCTGTCGATTACAAAATAGTTGACGGTGTGATTGCGCAGATGACTGGGAACTGGACACAGGACATGTTGATCCAGGGGACCGAGATCTTATACCTAGACGTCCTCCCAAAACTTGGTGGTATCTCTGCTGCCCAACACCCATTTGAAACCTTGAAGGACATGGACCCTTATCGACACAATCCCTCGCCACACCATTGAGCTTCCAGGAACTGAAATGGATTGTGGGACGTGGTGTCGAGGAAACTAATACTTGGCACACAGGACTCAGACCCAGAGCGCGTCAGGCTTATGGAGTAGGGACCAACCAAGTTTCATGAGAAGAGCATCATTCGTGACCCGTATTTTCCTGAGGCCCAGGCCTCCAGAGGATTTGGGTTGGCACACCTGATCCCAGCTGACCAATCTCGTCTTATGCTGGTCATCGGACCCGTCCCATAAAAACTTACGAATGATCTTCTCCAACTCATCACACAATTGTCGGGGTAGGCGGACTATTTGCATCGTGTATATGGGAAGAGCTGCAAGCACAGATTGGATTAAAGTAACCCGACCTGCTAGTGAGAGATGTTTGGCAGTCCATCCATTAAGTCGCCGCTGGACATTATCTAGTATATACTGGTATGTCTGTTTGGAGCATCGTTCATGGATGATCGGGACGCCAAGGTACCTACCCAATTCGGTGGTTCTCTGAAAACCCAGTCGTCGGCTAATCACATTAGCAAATGATCGGGGGATGTTCTTAGAAAAGAAACATCTAGTTTTGGCTTGACTAACTCGTTGCCCAGACAACATGCAAAATTGCTGGAGGATGTCGTTAATGTACGATACCTGATCATCTTTGATTGTGGTGAATAAGAGGAGGTCGTCGGCGAAAAAGAGATGCGATAAGGCTGGTCCCCTTCTGCTCAAAGTAATTGGCTTCCATGTACCGTCATCTACCGCCTGAGTTATCATATGGCCAAGTCGCTCAAGACACAAGATAAAAATGTAAGGTGAGAGCGGGTCGTCTTGGCGGATGCCCCGAGTAGGAGTAAACGAGGCAGATGGTTCTCTTTCCGAAAGTACTTGCATGGAGACTGTAGTAATGCATTTTAACAGAAGACAGATGAAAGAGTCGGGTAAGCCCACTAGTATCATGGTGTCCTGTATAAATTGCCAGCTCAGGCGATCATAAGCCTTTTCAAGATCGGCCTTGATGGCAAGATAGCCAGATGTTCCCTTCTTCTTGCTCATAGAATGAATCACCTCTTAAGCTATGATTATATTGTCTGTGATCTGTCGGTTGGGCACAAAACTGCTCTGATTTGGTGCGACTAGGTCAGATAAATATGGCTTGAGTCTGCTTACCATGATCTTCACGATGGCCTTGTAGGGAACGGTACAAAGACTAATAGGCCGGAATTGAGTTATAGAAGTAGGCGATGGAAGTTTGGGTATGAGCATGAGTATAGTTTTGTTAATCGCTGCTTCCCAGACTTCCATCCGGAAGACCCGTTTAATGAAGTCAGTGATAGAAGGACCAACTATATCCCACTGATTTTGAAAAAAGATAGCGTGGAACCCATCAACTCCCGGCGCTTTATTGGGCTTGATGTCAAAAAATGCATGTTTCACCTCAAAATCCTGTATCGGAGCTCGCATACTTTCCTTCGCAGTAGGGGGGAGGGGTGGAAAAGAGCCGCTGGTTAACGATCGGGCCCCCAGTACGTCCCTCATCCGTGTACATTTGTTCCATATATTCTTTAGCCACATTCTGCAAGGCTGTAATATCCGAATGAGGAACTCCTTCCTAATCCCTTAGAGTATGAACTTTGGTTTGGCTCCGTTTGACTTTGGTATAGGCATGATAAAATTTCGTATTACGATTTCTATGCGAAAGCCATTTAGAACGCGATTATTGATACCAATATAGTTCTTCCTTGCATAATACTTGTTCGAATTCCTTTCGGAGTAAGCCTCCAATTGTGTCAAGGAAGGCGACTGTCACATTTCTAGTGCGCGTTGTAGTCCAGCAAGACGTGCCAGTAATCGTCGTTTCCTCATAAAGATATTGCCAAATTCTGCTATGTTCCAGTGGTGTAAATGCGTGGCAAATCTATTGAGGGAGCCACTGATGTCTCCCGGATCCAAAGCCCAGTGATTTAGTGTGAGGACCCCAAAGTTAGCATTGGTTAACCAGGCTGCCTGGAATCTAAAAGGTTTGGAGGAAGGGGGACGGTGTTGTTGCTGGACAAATTTAATCAAAAGAGGTCTGTGGTCTGATTTAAGGAAGGGGAGGTGTTGTACAACAGTGTTAGGAAATAAGTCCTGCCAATCCGGAGAGCAGAATGCTCGATCCAGACGTTCATATAATTGCCCTCGGCGCCAAGTGTATTGGGATCCAGAGAAGCCAAGATCTTGTACCTGACAGTTGTAAATACATTCCTGAAAACCTTTACTAACAAAATTCCTCGTGATCAAACCTCCTTTTCGGTCCCCCGCTTCTAGCATGGCGTTGAAATCCCCTCCAAGTAGCCAATGGCCATTAGTTACCTGTTTAAGTTGTTGCAGACCCTACCATAGGTATTTCTGGTTTACTGGTCGTGGACTGCCATACACGGCAGTGAACAAAAATGAGTAACCCTCATGGGTAAGGGAGAGGTGGATAAATTGCCTGGTGGCAATCTGTATTGTAACCGCAATTGTCTCCCTCCACAATATCCATATTCCACCTGAGTACCCTTCCGCCTCAACACGGAAAGATTTACAGAAACCCAACTTGCGAATGACGTTAACGGCTCTACCACCACTGATTCGTGTTTCCATCAGGACCACCATGAAAGGGTTGTAGGTTCGAACGAAGTACAATAAAACTGGTGCAAGAGCCTTGTCACCCGCACCTTGGCAATTCCAGGTTATAATCGACATAAATTGGGAAGGAAGAAAAGTGACCACCCGTCTTATACGGTGGTGGAAGGACCTTCGTCGACTTTGTGTTCTGGCTCAACCACAACTAGAGGTGGCTGAGAGGGAACAGATTGAATTTCGGACACCATTTCAACGTCTCCCCCTTCTGCAGGGTCTCTGCAGGGGTCCGGTGGCTTAGGCTAAGGGGTGGAGGAGCAGGGGATGTTAGTGGGTTGGGGAGAAACATTATCGGCCGCCATCGCCGACGCCAGAAGTTCACACTCCATGACATCCTCCGCAGGAAAATGGAACAAAGGGCTGTGGTACACCACTTCTGTATAGGATGGAATAGAATATGTATGGCGACATGGTGTTGGGCTTTACGTGGGACAAAGGTGTCTGCATGCATGGCTGCCTGTGAATTTTCGCTGACGTCAAGTTGAGTCTGCTGCTTTGGGGTAGCTTTAAGTTGTGAGGGCTGTTGAGCGATTTCTTTTCCTTTAGAAATAACACAAGTTGGAGATTTATTTAAAATATGTTTATGTGTTGAACGATGCGGTCTCTGTCGCCCCAGGTCGGTGGTTGCCAGTGGAACTGTGGTGGTTACATCAACATCTCTCTGTGGATCACTGTCAGTAGATTGTTTATGAGTGGGATGGATACTCTCTCTGCCCGATAACATGGAAAACCGTGAACCTGACTGTCGTAGTTGCCCAGTTGGAGTGTTATGTGATTGTCCAGTATGCGGAGCTTGCACTAGAGGTCGTCTACCCCTTCTTTGGACTTGGATCCATGGCCCATACAATGCTTGTTGGTCATCTCCTTCGTGTGATGGTGGATGGGAAATGGCTGTGGCAGGGGTCTGGTGGTCAGTTGTAGAGGTTGTAGCAGCAGTCATCCCCGATGGTCTAGTGGGGCAGGCTTCAGCTACATGCCCGACTCTCCCGTAGGTAAGACAGATCGGAGGTAATCCCTCATAAGCCACCCTAAGAATTTCTCCATCGATTTCTACTCTGGGAATGAGGGGCTGAGTTAAATCTATTTCCATCGCAACTCTGGCAAACTTCCCTCTTTGGTACTATTGAGTAGTTTCATCAATTTTAATTGTTCGCCCAAGTAAATTCCCCTAGGCTTGCAGGATTGTGGGATGATATCTGGAGACGGGGAGATCTGGAAATCTCACCCAGACCACCGCCTTGTCTACCGTGCCTTGCGAAGGTCTGAAATTTGGATGCCATGGTTGTACCGCCAACGCATGACCAAAGAGGACCCATGGTCCTTGTGTAAGGGCAGCAAGATAGTCGTCGGATTCCACAAGATTAACAAGGAAAAAATCATTATCAAGGTCAATAATCTTCATAGGTCCCGACACTTTCCACAAGAGACGCAAACGATGCTTTAATATTCAGTATCCAATCTTTCGCCCAAGAAACTTTACAATCACAGCTTTCTCCCAAACCTTGTCAAGTCGGTGTTTAAAGGGTTTATAAAGTTCTAGTGCAGAGCCGTATTTTCCAGGAACCAAGGTAAGGTCACCCTCTTCCACTTCCGGCGGAACCTCTTCGGGCCAGGCAGGGTCATCGTCCTCGGCGGCAAAGGATGGGCCAGCCACGACGGCGCTATAACTCATCGGTGGAGGTATCGATGGTAGGTCATCATCACGATCCCGTAGTCGCACCTTCTTAGCAGTGGGGCCGTCGACTAGTTGGCAGGGGCACTTGGCAGGTTCCAGGTATGACGTCAACTGGCAATGGAAATCAAGTAGCATGATCTTTGCAACAAATGAAATCACTTTTTTTCCAACTTTGTTTTAATTCATCTCATTCGCATATTTATATGAATTTTTCATAAATATGTGCATGAAATAAATTGAATTAAAATTAGAATAGCAAAATTGGCACAAGCAATCACGTCCTTCTTTACTAAAGAAAAGAAGGTCAAGCCTAATACTACAAAACCATCCACAGGTACATTAGCCGCAAATTGTTTAAAGCTTTAATCGTCAAAGTGCATTTAGAAGAGGCCATCCAACAATTTGATCAAACATAATTAAGCAACCTAGCTGTTGCACCTACGTATACATCAGCAGGCAAACAGATTTGTATTCATTGGAGAGGAGAGTTGATTGACCAAATTTTCCCACAAGATGACAATTATAAAGAATATTTCAACATCTTTAAATTCATTGATGGTTAAATTGGGATGGCATTACACTAAAAATGAAATAAACATGGTAAGATGAGTTCAGATCACTTGTTTTTGTTACTATATTCTTATTATATTATATGTATCTATTCATTCAATTTTTGTAGGCTTATTTAGTAGATGAATAGATTTTCATAAAATAGGGTAGCTACAGAGTAATAAGAACAAGTGATATGTTCTCATAGTAAGATCAACCTATCACTGAAAATTCAACTAATGTCATTGAATGACACTGAGGTTATGATACATCAATCCCAAAATAACATGACAAAGCAAACATCATGAAATCCTTGACTAATGATGGTAGATTTTAATTATGATTTAAATGTAAGCTTTTCGGTTCTTAAAAATCAAATATCAAAGACATAAATCATACATGAATCATGAATCATACATAAATTATTCATGCTCATTCATATCTTGAATATAATAATAACTAAATAGATGAAGAGAATAAATCACTTATCTTGAGCGGAATTCATCATGATGTGGAGATAAATCTTTCAACAATCACGAACTAGTTTCTCTTTCTTAACCCTCTTTCTGTAACAGATGGCTTGATGGATAGCTCAATGCACAAATACCTACGTTCTGTATTTGTTTTTTTGTCTGTACTTAATTAGGGTAGAGAGAGGATTAGTTTATATACACTTCTTTGTTGGCATTAAATCTTGTACATTCATCGAGTACTAAATTAGTATTAAAGATTTAATATACCATTAAATTAAAAAAACTAAACCAAGTTTCATACGAGCTTACAGAAAATATGGGCCACAACATCAAGCCATATATTTCTTTTATTTTTCCACTTGGCCGAATGTTTCTATCATTATATTTAATAGTATTGCATAAGGCTAGCAAAATTAAATTTTATAAATCGTTAACATCATAAATACTTCAACATAATAAATCACATAATGTGGGTTGTGGCGGTCATACACAGTATAGTCGTATACTCCCTTCCATATACTACTACATTAAGAATTTATTATGTTTAGGTTCATAAAGTGTATATAAACAACATACAGTCCACATAATTATTATGAAAATACATACAAATTTCTTATTCAAACAATCATGTATAATAAACATAATGAATAAGAAATATAAAATTCATAAACATATTATTATTGAGCTCAAGAGTGCTAAAACATCATCATCAAACATTATTATCAATCATCGATACATCCTAAGCACGTGTTCTTTGAATGTCTTTGGTTGTAAACCTTTAGTTAGAAGATCTGCCACTATGAGATCCATCCTAATATGTTCTATATGCACTATTTGTTTCTGAATCTACTCTTTAACAACAAAATACTTTAACACCATGTGTTTTGCGCCTCTAGAGTATTTGTCATTTTTAGAGAACAAGAATGCTGTAGAATTATTACAATAAATTTTCAACGGCTTGCTTACTGTGTTGACAACTCCAAGCCCTGAAATAAAATTTCACAGCCATAATGCATAAATTGTAGTCTCATAATAATCTACAAATTTTGCTTCCATAGTGGATAAAGCAATGACATATTGTTTGGCACTTTTCTATAAGATTGCTCCTTCAGTTAATAGGAACAAATAGCCAAACATTACTTTCTACTATCAACACATCTGACAAAATCTAAACCGAATATCCAATCACTTCTAAATAAGTGAGCATGTAATCCTTTGTTTCTTGAAGATATCTCAACAGTTTCTTTACAACCTTCCACTGATCAATACCAGCATTACTTTGATAACTGCCCAGCATCCCTACTGCAAAACTGATATCAAGTTTAGTACCAGTTTGTAGGTATATCAAACTGCCCACAACAGAAGCATATAGAATTGTTTCATTTCCTTACGTTCCACATCATTTTTTGGACATTACATAAGACTAAACTTATCTCCCTTTTGAATAAGGACTATACCTGCCGAGTACTTGCTCACGTTAAATTTCTCAAAAATTTTCTCAATATAGGCTTTCTGAGACAATCCTAATAAACCTTATGATCTCTTACGGAATATTGAAATTCTAATCACATTGGATACCTCACTCATATCTTTTATGTGAAAATTTTTATAAAGAAATTATTTAGTCTTATGCAACAAACCTAAGTCATTAGCAGCAAGCAAAATATCATCAATATACAAAACTAGAAATATAAATGTACTCCCACTGATCTTTCGGTAAATACAACGATCAACAGTGATTTCCTCAAAATCGAAAGAAGTAATGATATTATTGAACTTAATATATCATTACCAAAAAGCTTGTTTAAGTCCATATATTGACTTCTTCAATTTACACACCATACTTTCTTTACCTTTAATGAAAAAACATTCAGGTTGACTCCTCAAGATCCTATTTAGAAAGGTTGTTTTCACATCCATCTGATGTAGTTCTAAATCAAATTGAGCCACTAATGTTAAAATTATTCTCAATGAATCTATCTTTGAGACAGGTAAAAAAGTCTCCTTATAATCAATGTCATCTTTTTGAGTGTAACATTTGACAACAAATTTAACTTTATATCTCTCAACATTGCCATTC
This sequence comes from Erythroxylum pelleterianum, assembly GCA_027563865.1. NCBI lineage: Eukaryota > Viridiplantae > Streptophyta > Magnoliopsida > Malpighiales > Erythroxylaceae > Erythroxylum > Erythroxylum pelleterianum. The sequence continues at coordinate 22,734,221 of JAOQMR010000004.1, forward strand.
AAGTAGCGTTTGGTATTAAAGACCCATTTACAGCCAATTCGTTTAGAACCTTCTAGCAGTTCTACAAGATCCTAGACATTGTTTTGAACGATTGATTTCAACTCTCCTTTCATAACATAAATCTATCTTTCAGACATATCACTACTTATGTGAAAACAAAATAGGATCATTATCAATGCTAGAATCATAATTCGACTCTTGCAAATAAACCACTTAATCATCAGAAATAGCCAACCTTCCAACTCTTATAAGTTTATTTAAAGCTATACTAACTGGTTCATTTGCATGAGTTGGTGGTAAGTTAGGTTCTTCATTATTTAAATGTTGTTCTTGATTATCTTGATCTTCCAAAGCAGGAACAACATTTGTTGTAGTTGTAGATTTAAGAGCATTTATGGGTAATGGAACATCAACCCTTATTTCATTAATATCCACAACTTGATTTTCAACACTTCCACTAATTTCACCATTCTCTAAAAATTTGGCATTGATTGTTTCAACAATTCTAAAACTATAGTTCGAATGGTAAAACCTGTACCTTTTGGATTGCTCTGCTTAACTAATAAAGTAACCACCATCTATTCGAAAATCTAACTTTCTTTCATTTAGATTATAGATACATGCTTATGTTGTATAACCTCAAACTTGCAAATGTCTTAAACTAGATTTACTTCCAGTCCATAACTTGAAAGGAGTTTTAGAAACTGCTTTACTAGGAATCATGTTTAGCAGATACATAACAGTTTTAAGTGCATACATCCACAACTTATGGGTAATGAGGAATTACTCGTTATACTCCTAACCATATCTATTAATATTCTATTTTGGCTTTCTGCCACACCGTTTTGTTGCGGTGTGCTTGACATAGTAAACGGACTAGGATACTATCCAGATTCATCATACTTTCTATGATACTCATTGTTTCTATCAGATCTTATAATTTTCACTGAAGTTATGATACATCAATCCCAAAATTACAAGACAAAGGAAACATCATGAAATCCTCAGACTAATGATGGTAGATTTTAATTATGATTTAAAATTCAATTTTAATTAGATTTGAAAACTTAGTCTTTTTTCATAAAAAGGAAGACATTAAAAAAGTTAGTATTCTCTGTATTCCTCATTAAACTTGCGAAGTTCTTATTAATTTTCTGAAAACTGGTAAGGTAGCTAAGGTAAACGTATGTCTGTAAGATGCGGATTGAAGTAATTTTTAAGTAGATGGGATTGTAGCAAGATGTGGAATTCGCTAGTTCAAAGACAGAAATTGATGGAGGATAAGTCACATATGTTGACAAAATGAAAGAAACAGAGCTTGCCTAGAAAGAGGCAGAATATACTTTGGCAAGATGTACCGATTTCGTGTTTTTAGAATGATTCTCCAAGCTGCATGATTATTACTTGGGAAAAGAATTGTACAGCAGCTTGGTCCTCTTGTATTTTTATTCCATTTCGTCAATGAGAAGATCAAACAGCCAAGGATGTTGATGTTTGCATCACCTAAGAAACGAGCGTTCCATTCCTGCAAAGCAGGAAAATCGTTCAGGCAATTCAAAACTGCTCACAAGCATTGACACACAAAGGCCCATTAAGCTCCATGTAGAAAATCATGGGTCTTGCACTCTTGCTTGCGTTGTGTCGAGCTTTCTCTGGAATAGTACGGGGGAACTGACCTGAGTTCACACATGTCGATACTCGATATCCCACTTTAGATGTAGGGGACCTGTCTTCATATCTCATCTTAATCAATGCCTTTAACAAAATTAGAGGTATTGTTTTGTACCTTAACGACAAATACCGACTATCCCTTTCAGCTTTCTGCTACTCTTGGGCCTACCCTGCCAAACTGATGCTCTTACAGTATTTGTACTACACATACATCTATTTACTATTTAGCCCATTCCCTCAACCTTTTCCTTTTCTAATGATTTTACATTTACGGCAATTGGGATTAAGGCGTTTGAGGAGATGGTAATGAAATGGGACAGAAGGTAATACATTTTTATTATTTGGTTTAAGATTTTATAATAGAATCAAACAGAATACATGAAAGCTGAGAATTTTATGTTACATTTTATTATATTTTAAACAATAAAAATAAGAAATATTTGATTTGAAGGATATAGGATTGAACATAAACTAATAAATACATACTACTTAATATACCTTCAATAATTTTTCTTAATACTAATTATTTCTTCTAATCCTAACCCCTTTTTTCCATACTCATTTATGTCCACAAAAATTGTATATAATTAATACTATTTTATATTATTTCTCCTTACCCTAATAATAATATTTTTATATTATTAATAATAAATTGTATATAATTAATAATAAAAATAAAATTTGTATTAATGGAAAATAAAAATATATAAAAATTATTCTTGTATATATTTTTATGTAAATAAAAATTTAAATAAATTAATTTTAAATATAAATTACATAATAAAATAAAATTATTAAATAATTAATAATAATATTTTTATATAATTAATAATAAATTGTATACAATTAATAATAAAACAATAATAATTTTATTATTTTAAAATAGAAAAAATATATAAAAAATTATTTGCCACAGTTATGACTTGAACTGTGACTTTTTAATTGGACATGGTTTCTGTTTTAAAATCATAAAATTAAATCTCTTTTAATAACTATTTTAAATATTAAGAGTATAATAATCATTTATTATACATTACATTCTATTTCCTCTATCTTCTAGACAATATTTTATTACATTACATTGTGAACCTTTTCATCCCTTCCAAACAACTTTTCATTATATTGCATTCCATTTCATTATAAATTGTTCTGTTATGTTCTATTTCATTCCATTAATTAACATCCAACCAAAAGATCCTGACTTAAACTAAACTAACAGCTAAAGTCAAATAACTTATTTGTTTCATACGGCTATTAGGATTTAGGCGCAAACTACAGTAACAGTTCAAGTCAAATAACTTATTTTTTATATTAACGAAATTATAAATTGTATACTTTAAATAAATTAATAATTTAAAATTAAGAGATATATTTAATTTAAATAATAATTATAAATTCTAATCAACTTCTTTGAAACTTTAAATCAAAGAGTCTTAAAGGAGACGAGTTTGACCGCTTTCCCAACCTTTGGGCCTCTTTATAATGGTTTTCTGCGCCTGCGAGTAAATCGAGTAGAGATGCCAATACAAGGCTTATCATATCATATAAACGTAGCGTCGTTTTCATGTTGGAAGTTCGGCGTTTGTTGACCATATGGGCAAGTGGCTCTTCTTCAATAGCGCAGAATTCATTCAAAGAATTGAGTGAACCGATTGAGGTTAATTAGATGAACCGAATTATAAAATGTTTATATTAATATTATTGAAAAATTAATTATTGCATTAATATGAAATAAAAAATATCTGAGAGACCAGCTCACATGCCTCTGTCATTGTTATGGTATTATATGGACTAGACTATGGAAAAGTTACATGGGGATGCAGTGAGTCAAAAGGTATCCTATGCTTTTGTTATGTTCCTGTTTACACCCAAGTATAAAAAATAAGAAAGATGAAAACCCCTTTTGAATATGTGTCTCTTACCTTTCTTATTACGTATTGGAATCTTCCATTAAAGTGGATACACATACGCCTCTCCAGTCTCCATATGAAATTCAAAATAAACAAGGAAAACAAAAGGACCGTGTTAAAGCTTTCTACTTCATGCCTGCCAACGACGTCATCAGCAGTTCATTGAATGCCCTTAAAGTTCCCGGGCAGCGGCCAGAAATCATTCAGACTGCATTTGGTACTTTCCTTTTTCTTGTTTTCTTTTACTTGTTATAAGATTCAAAATTGCATGATGCTGAAGGGGCATGAGCGCACATAATATTTTTTGTTCTTGGGTTAATTTGAAATTCCAAATTTTTAATTTAATTAGATGAGCGCGTAGAAAGAAGCCAAAACTGGTCAGATTCAGCAGAGATTTTGCGGTCAAGACTTTGATGCAGAACGGCTCCTGGCCATGCCCAGTGCCGACCCTGACTTTTCTTCCTGTTTTTCAATTATTGAATGGTAAGTTGGTAACTCACATACGTCCAGTAAAAAAGTAAAAATTCAAAGTCTCTAGGCCTTCAAGTTCTGGTTCAATCCCGTTCACTGCTATAGCTATAAAGTCTGTTCAATCACATCACAAGCTGCAGGGTTTGTTGGGACAACGAGGAAAACTCTCTAGCTGTCGTGTGTGTGTAGGATACTTTGTGTATTTTTAGATCATTTTTCCTTAAATTTATATAAAAAAAGAAAAATGAAACAACCAAACGGTTAAAGTCAAATCCTACCTATCAATCACCTTCCTTTGCTTTCAGGAGTCGGATAGTCAATCTTGCTCTTTACTCTTTTATAATTTCTTGGTTGATCAAATTATTTAAGAAGTTGATTAGGTGCGCAGATGACTTTTGTATCCTACCCATCAATCACCTTCACCCTCCTTTGCTTTCAGGAGCTAGATAGTCAATCTTGTTCTTTACTCTTTTACACTTTCTTGGTTGATCACATTATGTAAGAAGTTGATTAGGTGCGCAAATGACTCTGTATTTCTTAATAAACTTGAGTAGATAGTGCTTAAAGAGAACTGCATATTTCCATCATTTGCGAGCTCCTGTTGGTAATTGGTATTATGACAACAAAAGCATTAAGCATGTCTACAATACTATTCTCTTTTCCTTTAATTGACGAGGAAACAAGTCAAACAGCGACCTTTTATTTTGAAGTCAAAAAATGTAAGAGTGGCATATAATAAATATCTAACCGGTACTTAAATTTTCATTAAGCATATAATTGAAAAATAATAATTATAAATTTTGTATTATAAAAAACATAACATACAACAAACAACAACACTTAGTGGGAGTCTCATTCAGATGTGAAATTTGAGCAGTCTTACTCCTACTTAATAGAGAGATTGTTTCTAATAGATCATATCCGATGTAACATAAAAAAAAACTATGGCATATAATATTTAAATAAATTTCTTCCTTTAAGTATTTTTATTATAATTAAATTTAACTTAACTTGATTATATATTATTTCAAAGAAATTAAATATCTAAAAATTAAATGATACTTTTAAGAATTTAATAAGTCTCTTGACAAGTTTGTAAAAATGAATAAATCATATCAACTTTACCTATAATTTTTCCCCTTTAAGTTTTACCTGAACTCATTATGACTTCAAAGGCTCTCATGTTTACCTAATTTTTAAAATTCTTTTTTGTTAAGTAAGGTATTTCATATTTTCATTAGCTTTATACTATAATAATTAAATATTTATTTATTATTATTATTAAAAAAAGATAATCAAATTATTAATAATTGATTGATTTTTATTACTAATTTGTCAGTATTTGGATAATTGTTACTGTTGATATATTATTTACATTTTTATTGACAATAAATATTAATAACTTAATTACTAATTACTTAAAAGTTTAAAGTATAAATAAAATATGTAATTTTATTACAGAGCTTTTCTGTCTGTCTAAAATATCTGTTGTTGTTTTGTTTATTAATTATATCACATGTATTCATTACTTGTCTACACGTCTACGTCCAACAGTATCTGCTTAGCTTTTCTATTACAGGAGAGGAGACCCACAAACACCTAGAGTGGGTCCCAACTCTTCTCTCCGCTCTCGCCACTTTTTCCCTAACTCTGTTCTTCTCTGTTCCGTTAGGGTTTTCATCACTCTATTTCACTCTCTCTCTCTATCCGCAACTTATTTTGTTACCCATTCCTTCTCAATGGGTTTTCTCTGCCTTGCTTCTTGTTTTAGGTAATGATTGAGTACACTCTCTCTCTCACTGGATTTGTATTTGCTTCTTCTTAGTGATACTTATTGTTGCAATTCTCGAAGTGTATAAATAGAACATGTTTGGATTTCGATCTTGAATGTTGGGTTTGTGTCACGTTTTCTTCTTGTTTCGAATGTCTTTGTGGGACTGGAGAGTGATTTATGGTTGTAATCTCGAGACAGAGTTTGGTTATTCTCCTCCTTTTGGCTGTGGTTTAATTTTTCTTTGAAGATGTGATTCAACGCATGGTAATGTGTTATAAGAGTTAGATTTTGCTTTTTATGCTCTCTCTCTTGTTGCTTTCTATTTTTCTATTCTACTGAGCGTTTGTGCTTGATGCTCGTGTTTTCAGGGCGTACGTTGCTCGTATAATATAGTGAAATGCGCACGAACTTGAAAAAGTCGATACTTGAGAACTGTTTCTATTCATGCTAGCCCTACGTTGTTTAAAATCTTTCTTTGATGAGTGCCAGGCTTCGGATGATGCATTTTGGAGTGACCCTGTGACGATCAAGGACCATTTCAAGTCTAAGATTTCTGCATCAGATTAAGTTCTACGATACGTGTTCCTCGTTGTCAGATCGTTGAAGTATTTGAAGAAGTTGACACATGAATTGGTGTCTATTTTGAGAGGTCATACTAACATTGTGATTAGACATCTTTTCGACGACCGATTGGCTGTAAGGAAGTGACTGTAATAAATGGGGTCGTACTCAGATACTTGTGAAATAATTGAAGCGAGAGAAGATCTGAATCCAGTTGAACATTCTAGGGGTAATTCTAGATCTTATTCTGGATTGAGTACAGGGAGGCATGACAGGAAGCCTCCTGCGCTAAAACTGGGATTGAAGGATTTTCTTGAAGATGATATCAACCAGCTTTTTGAGGCTATTAGTCTCAAAAACTCACCCAAGGGTTTAAGCCACTCCAATCAAGCAAGTGCAAGCTCTAGTCCTATGAGAAGAAATACTATGAAAAGGCCGGTAACAGTCGGTGTGCCTCATTCATCAGGAATCATTAATTCTGAACCGGTGTCTCTGAAGCAAGCATTAAGGGACCTTTGCATTTCAAAGGCATCAGAAATGGCAGCTATGAAAAGGTTATCGAAGCCTGTTGGCTCTCCTCGAGTGTCAGAAGCTGGAAGGATTAAAAGCTTATATGATTCTGTTGTAGTTGAAACTGGTAGATCTGGTGTTCCTATGGATGAAAGTAAAGGGAATATAGTTGAAATCTCTCTGATGTCAGAAGAAAGCCATCCAACTTCTTCACAAAAGGTGCCCAATATAAGATTATCAAACCAAAGTGCTCAATCTTCTCCTCGGTTCCAAGCATTTAAATCACCAAATCAAAGTGCTCATGCTTCTCCTCGTTTAGCTGTTCTAACAACAGAAAACAGTGTTGGCATGCCGAATGGGATTGTTCCTGCACCCAGAGAACTTGGAGCTCAAGCATTGAAGTTGCCCAGTCAAAGTGCTCTTTCTTCTCCTCGATTTGCTGCTCCAACAATGCAGGGCAGTGTCAGGACGCCTAATGGAGTTGTATCTGTATCCAAAGAAGCTGGGACTCATGCATTGAAGTCATCAAAACAAAGTGCCATTTCTTCTCTTAGATTCGGAGTCCCAAAAACACAAAATGCTGTTGGTAAAAGTCTGACGCATAATGACATTGGTTCTATGTCTGGAAAACTTGAAAATACTCAATCGTCTCCTCATTTTGTTGTTCAAACAACACAAGATATTGTTGGAATGCAAAATGAAATTGTCTCTGCATCATTGAAGTCACCGAACCAAACTGCCCTTTCTTCACCTAGATTTGGGGTTCCAAAAGGAAATAATACTGCTGGTACCATGCTGGTGCCAAATGAGATGTGCTCTGCACCGAAAAAATATGCAAGTCAGGTAGTGAAATCGCCAAAGAATATTGCTCCTTCACTTGCTGCTTCAATAGCACAGAAGGGTACTATAACCTTGTCATTGCAAGATGATATCATTTCTGCACCTAGAAAGGTAGGAACTCAAGCATCTAAGACTCGGACAACAAAAACCCAGGAGCACACAACTGCAATATCCGTATCTTGTTCCGATTCAGTTGGCAGCGAATTGGATCCCAATATTGCTGTTTCTACCTTAATGAAGGTGGTGACTAAGTCATCAGCTCTCAGATCAGCTCGGAAAGGCGGGTCACATGCTTCATCTGCTTTGGTCAATAGAAATAGGGTAAACAAGTTCACAAAGAACACTCCACGTTTAGCTAAACCAGTTGTACGGAGCAAGTGTTCTGTGAAGAAGAAAGTTAAGCAAAATTTCACTACTGCTGCTGGACCTAATGGAGGTAACTATGATTCAATTCCTAATACAAGTCAGCTGGTATGCCAGAAATGCCAATGTGCTTTGAAGAATGCAACAGGCGATGTAGAAGAAGATTACCCAGCTTCATTTCCAGCTAGTTTAGGTGCTGAATATAGCCCAAATACTGCAAATACTGAGCCAAGTATAGTAGAATTCAATTCAAGCACTTTTGTTGGAAGCAAAGCTGTTAGTGCAGTAAAGATGAATTCAAAATCAAGAGAAAGAGGGGAACTTTCTCAAAGTTCAAAGAGTAGCCTGGGTGACTACAGCAGTAGTACAACCAACAGTGAGGAGAGTAATGCAAGCAGGCCAAGTTGTGGCAACAGACCCCACATGTCGAAGGATATGAGGTGGGAAATGATTAGGCAGGTTAAGAAGCGGGATGGAGGCTTAACTTTGAGACACTTTAATCTTATAAAAAAGCTTGGTTGTGGAGATATAGGGACCGTGTATCTTGCTGAACTAACTGGTTCAAAATGCCTATTTGCCATAAAGGTCATGGACAATGAATTTTTGACAAGAAGGAAGAAGATGCCACGGGCTCAAACAGAAAGAGAGATACTGAGAATGCTAGATCATCCATTTCTTCCTACATTGTATACCCAATTCACATCAGAGAATCTTTCATGCTTAGTCATGGAGTACTGTCCTGGGGGTGATCTACATGTCCTTAGGCAGAAGCAGCCTGACCGGAGTTTCCCTGAACCAGCAGCCAGGTAGGATAAAGAGAGAACTGATATCTGTTTTTTTTCCCCCCAAAACTTCTTCTGATACTTCATTCATAGTAGTCTTATTGACCATGCACCATGTCTGAATTGCTTTTGATACTGCTTATGCTTCTGAATTGTCAACAACAGTTTCTTATTTCAATAGAGCTACTAAGCACTGTCTAATTTTATGCACTCAAACGGCACCAGGCTTTCCTCTGGATGACTCTGTTATGGAGATCTGATATTACATATTTGATAGAATGCTCATGATTGAAATTTTGGCTGTTGAATCTTGACATATTTCATGTTAAGTAGTGTAGCCATCTTTTGTTGATTTTCTTTTTGGGTAGAATCTTCTTACTTATTTGATGTTATTATACTTAGGTTTTATGTTGCTGAAGTCCTGCTTGCTTTGGAATATCTGCACATGCTTGGAGTCATTTATCGAGATCTGAAACCGGAGAACATTCTTGTACGGGAAGATGGCCACATTATGCTTACAGATTTTGACCTCTCATTGAGATGCAGTGTTAGTCCCACTCTCCTGAAATCATCATTGAGTGATGTTTATCCTCTAAAATTGTCTGGTCCACGCACACAATCTAGCTGCATTGAACCTTTCTGCATCGAGCCATCCTGTCAAATCCCGTGCTTCAGTCCTAGGTTTTTGCCAGCCTCTAAAGCGAGGAAGCTGAAAGCTGATCTTGCGTCACAGTTCAGTTCATTTCCACAGCTTGTGGCTGAACCTACTGATGCACGTTCAAATTCATTTGTTGGAACCCACGAATACTTGGCCCCTGAGATAATCAAAGGGGAAGGTCATGGAGCAGCAGTAGATTGGTGGACATTTGGTATATTTCTTTACGAACTCCTGTATGGTAGAACACCCTTTAAGGGTGCTGGGAACGAAGAAACATTAGCCAATGTGGTGTTGCAGAGTTTGAAGTTCCCAGACAGCCCACTTGTTAGTTTTCAAGCAAGGGACTTGATAAGTGGACTACTGGTGAAGGAACCTGAAAACCGGTTGGGATCAGAGAGAGGAGCTGCTGAGATCAAGCATCATCCGTTCTTTGAGGGCCTAAATTGGGCGCTGATACGATGTGCCATTCCACCAGAATTGCCAGAGTTCTATGATATTGGAGTTCCAAAATCAGAATCACATGAAATGAACAAGTATTTGGAGTTTAAGACTACAGGAGAGCACCTTGAGTTTGAGTTGTTCTAAAGCTAGCCTGTTCTTGCCTCTTGTTAATAATCTAGGAACTTATTAATGTATATTTAATTGAAAACATTGAGGCAAGGCTGATCGTTTGTGCCATGAAGGTTGGTAGCTGAGCTATGTGGGAGACGGAGTTGGTCTCTCTCTGTATATATGTAACCCTAAAAACAAGATTTTGCGATCAAGTAATTCACTTTACTGGCCCGTTTTGCGGCTTTCACCGCTGTGTATATGTATCTTGGTTTGCTTTTATCCAGCTATTGGGATTTCACATGCACTAAAACTTGCCCAGTTGTAACCTAGGAGCTCCCTTGAGTTAAAGGCATTGTGAACTTCAGTAATTTGGATCTCACCCATTTAGCATTTGGAGTGAAATGGGAATGTAACAGCAGTTTTATGCGGTAAATAAAAAATACCGGACGCACGAAGGACGAACCCTATCGGGAAACTGATACAAATGTTACAATCTTGTAAGCTTAACAGGCAATCTGTGTACCAAAATGACATATCCAAACCACAACAAACCAAGAATCGTCATTTGTATAGGTGACATTCATGGTCACATAACCAAGCTCCAAAATCTCTGGGCAAATCTCGAAGCCCTCATCAACCCACAAGAATTCAACTCTGCACTAGTCATATTTCTGGGTGATTATTGCGACCGTGGCCCAGACACCAAAAAGGTTCTGTATTTCTTGATAAATTTGCCCTCTAAGTACCCAAACCAAAAGCACGTGTTTCTCGCCGGTAATCACGACCTCGCTTTTGCGGCTTTTCTCGGGCTCTTACCGGAGCCCAGGAATGGCGTGCCGTTTAAAGAGGGCTGGAAGGAGTACGAGGATAATGAGGAGAGAGAAGGGTGGTACAAGGGAGATGGTTACGAGAATATGTATTTGCAAGGGAGGCGATGGGCTGGTACTATTAAAGTGAGGTTTAATGTTGCCAAAGGAATCGAGTTCAAAGGTTCCATATATGATGCTGGCCCTACCTTCGAGTCTTATGGTGTCCCTCATGGATCTACAGGTATGATTGGATTTTACTATTGATTTCTGATGGTGAGTTTGGTGTGTCAATGTTCTGTTACTGTAAGTTGTTTAAGTATTGGGCTTGTTACGAAATGAATAGTATGATTGTTGTTTTGAGTTATCGGCTCATTTCTTATTCGTATTTGAAGTGATTTATGTTGGGGCAATCTGATTCTAAAATTCAAAACATTGAATGAGATTGTTATTGCTGTTAGAAAGATTGGCATTCTTTTGAATTTGATATGATTTTGTTGAATTTGTATTGAGGGAGAAACTGCTGTGCGCAGATTTGATTAATGCGGTTCCTGATGAGCACAAGAACTTTTTGGCTAATTTGGTTTGGGTTCATGAAGAGGTAAGGTTTGTTATCTTTGGTGGTGTGCTCTTTTAAGTGACAAGTGATCAAAACAAGTCGATATCATTTCTTTGGCTATTTATTTGTAGTTCATGGATGCATAATGGTGTAAGTTTCAATTGCTTTTGGAACTGTAGAAACATAAGCTCAAGCTCTTTGATCGTTAGTAATGCGCAATTACTGTTCCAGGATGATGTATGCATAGAAAGCGCAGAAGGAATTAAGCACTGCAAATTGATTGCTGTGCATGCTGGTTTAGAGGAAGGGAAAGATGTTGAAGAGCAGCTGAAATCTTTAAAAGCCAAGGATACCCTGGTTCCCAAGATCCAAGCACTTAGTGGAAGGAAAAATGTCTGGGATATCCCACAGGTAAGGGTGCACTGCATAACTTAAAAAAGTCTCTGCGTTTTGGAACACTTTCCCGTTGCTTAAATTTCTAACATTAGCTACAGTTTAGTGGGGAGATGTTACTTTGCATATCCTGCTATCATTCTGATATGTGTGACTGTTATTTGATTTCTTCCAGACTTTAACTGAGAAACCAACCGTTGTAGTTAGTGGTCACCATGGGAAGCTTCATATTGAAGATCATAGATTAATCATTGATGAAGGTGGGGGAATAGAGAGTAATCCAATCGCTGCAATTGTGCTTCCTTCAATGAAGCTAGTCCGCGATACTGATAATCCAACCAAAATGGCATGATATAACAGATGGGCCAGCACTTAACTAAATCCTGGCAAATCTGGATGCATTTCTTCGACAGACTTTTCTTATTCAGCTTGGTTTTGTGAGTGTATTACTCCAAAATATGTAATCATCCAGGATTACTGAACTCTCTAGTTATAGAATGTGTCATTTGTCTTTAATCCAGGAGGTAGATGGAACTTTTATTTGAAAATAAGCAAGGACTATTGACTTAGGCTATGACGCCTGTTCCTTGGGATGACTCGGCTATCATTTGGTAGTTACTTACAGTAAATGAACGCATGTCATTCGTGAGGAGTGACAATGATTAGTGATCTTACTGTTGTGTTCACTTGGCACTGGAATGGTACTCTGGTATATACCTTCTCCATTCCAGCCCACTTGCGATTCCGTGTGAAGGGCTGGCATTGTGAGCAGATATTTTTAGATGCTCGTTTTTTTTTTGAGTTCCACTTCCATCAGCTAAGCTCACAAGTCCACAAAGGTCATTCACCTTTTCGTTTCTAACAGAAATTAATTATTGTTATCAAATTCCGGAAAATACGATGTATGGTGTGATATTTCTATAACAAGATTGACTATTCTATGATATATATTTATGTTTGTAGTCGATTTGGTGTAAAAGTTATACCAAGAACAAGAAATACAGAACATTTGTCTAGATTGTGCAATCCCACCGGTTACAACTTACTAGATTTTCTTGTGTGCTAGTGATACTCATAATCTTATGGGCTTTAATATACCAAAAGTAATTAACGTTCCAAGTCATGATTAAGGCCGAAAAGAAACAAAGACGTTTTCTTTCCACCAATCGAGAGGAAAGGTGAATTTTCTGTCACCTAAACGATAATGCATTGCCGTACCCTGCCAGCAAAATGAGGTAGGGCCCAATAGCAGCAGGAAGTTCATTTGCCTGTCGTTTCTCATCTGATTCCTCTCATAAAACGACAGAGACCCACTCGTAACTCAAATATCGGGACATATTAGGCGGTGCAGAATCGTCCCCATGGGTCCCATGCTCTCGTCTACCAATGCACACGTGTCACTTGACCCCACCCCACCTCACCTCGCTTCTCACATCTCTCTTCTCTTCTTGCCTATATTACTACGTCTCACTATCTCCACTGCAGCCTCTCAATTCTCTCTCAGGTATCTCTCCCTCTCTCTCTATAATCTAGATCTGCCCATACCCTGACGTATTTAAATATTCAAGATCAAGTACACTTACTTCTGGAAGAACACACCACATCCTCTCTCTCTCCATCTCTAGAAGGAAAGCGAAATACAATGGTGTACTACGCTCTCTCGGGCGTTAGATTTCCGTGTGCTCCTTCAGCATACAAGTCTCTATCGACCTTCCATGGTGCTCGTCGCAGTGCGGGACTCTCGTTGTTCTTCAAGAAGCAGCCTTTTTCTTGTACCTCCTATTTCTCCGTCTTCATCTCTCTGTGTTGCTATTTTTAGCTCGTCTTTTTTTCTTTTTCTGTTACGTTTGGACACTTCGTGGGTGGTAACCGTCGTTAGTCATTATTGATTGGCTTTGTTTGGGAAATGTGCGTGCGTTGTGGTAACCGAAGATGAAAAGTTTCTGGATTTCCAGATTTTTGATCAGATAGGTGGTGGTACCTTGGTGCAATATTTTTTTCACTATATAAAGTGATTATTAATCAAGTATTTCTCCTGTTTTAATAGTACTCCTCGCTGTATGTGCTGGGTGATTTCTTTCTTTTGGAAATAATCTTTATACCATGCATGTAGAACTAAATTAGAGCTTGCTTGTAGGGAAGATCTTTACTGGAAAATCAGCTTATGATTCCGACTCCTCCAATCTTACTGTCACTACTTCTGAGAAAGTGCTTGTTCCCGGTGGCGAGGCTGTTGACACCTCTCCGTCTACAGATCAGTCAGAGTCTCCTGGCACAGCTTCAGAACATACTCAGGTTTGTGATACTTGTGCACATTTAGAATCACACATTTCTTATTGTTGATTCATTGTCAAGGTATATATGCCCTGCGCTAAATGCTATTTATAAAATCAGAATTTGTTGTTTGTTGTTGGAAGCAGAAGGTTGAGAAGCTCTTTACGTGACTTTTTAAACCAAAGACAAGAAATTGACTGTTGTGCTGAAAAGATACTTTATTTCGGGTGATCCCTCTAGAGAAACTGATTGTTATAAAGTTTTGAACCACATATATATTACCTCAAATACTATTAGGAACTCGTGAAAGAAGAAAAGCCGGGTAATCATATTCTGTGGGAGATGTGGATTTGCTGTCTGATTCTGGTTGTCCCGTTGGATGATTCCTTTTACTTGAAAAGCAGGATGGCCTAAAGTGCAGTTATTGTATTATTTATCATCCATATTCAGCATATCCTTTTTGATGGGTTATACCTGCACCAACTTTTGAATAATTATTCTGCTGAAGGGATTTAAGAGCAGTTATAAAGTTTTTTACGAATCCAAGTCAAGAAGGAGATATTCTGAAATTCCCAGTTCCTATTTTTAGATCATCGGTTGAGCAAAGTATTTGGTTGTAAGTACACGAAACAATTAGTGAATCCGATTTTCTTTAAATGGCATAACTTGTGCTGGAAAAATCAAACTTATTGCACCTCATTGGCAGTTCTTTAAAAGTTAGTCAGTGGCAATGTGACTAAAGTAGAAGATAAAGGAGATATGTTGTAAACATTAGGTTATTGTTTTAAATGTACACAGGTATTATTCACTTAATAGTCCTATTTGAATCTCTTCTTCATGGTGGAAAAATTCTCTTACGGAGATAGGCCAAGATATTTTTTGGGTTTGTGCTTTTGTATGAATGGTTGAATATCAGCAGAAGTAGTTGATTGACTGTTAACTATTTGTAATTATTCTTGTATTTTCCTTTGACTTAATAGTTATGACAATGTTATGTATCTGCCATTCAGTTCCTGCAAAAATTTTTACTTGCCTTTACTTCCATATTGTTCTTTAGGTAGTTGAGGATACAGAGAGTTTGGCAATGGAAGATGAACAGAGTGTTGAAGATGAAGAAAAGCAGGTGGCAGTGGATTCTTTGAGTGAGGCAGTAAGCATTCCAATACCTAAACCTAAACCGAGGATCATACCCCCACCTGGCATCGGACAGAAAATCTATGAAATAGATCCAAGCTTGACAGGATTTCGTCAACATATCGATTACAGGTGAGATGCCCCTCAATCTCTGTTTTCACTTCACCCTAAGCTATATGTTTTCGCAAACAACCTCTTGACCATTTAGGGATAAGGTTGCGTATAACTGAACCTTCCCAAATCCCGCGTATCAGTGGGATTTTCACTGGGTTGTTGATGTACTAAGTTGTATGTTATTTATGTTTCTCCATTTACTGCTTTTTCCAATTGAAGTTAAATAATAATGGATAAAGTACTTAAATATTTGTAATAAATAAATCAACAGATATGCGCAATACAAAAAATTGCGTGAAGCAATTGATAAGTATGAAGGTGGTTTGGAGGCATTTTCTCGTGGCTATGAAAAATTTGGTTTCACTCGCAGGTATTTATCTTTGTCTGATATTGTGCATTTTGAACCTATTTACTGCTTACATTTCAATTGAATAAAAATACCAGCTTATGTATGCATTCAATAGTTATTTGGTATGTTTTCACTTGTATTTTTTGTTGATCAGATTTACAGTAAACAATTGATGGTAGCAAGTGCAATATTTTAGTATTTTTCTGTAGTCCTTATTTTGAGCCTATTATGAGAAAACGCTTCTGCATGTTAGACGTGCTAATGTTGGGGAGATCTTCCCTTTTCTGAAGTGCCAAGTTCCCATAGTTTATAGTGCCTTGCTACTTGATATAAGTATTTCAAGTTCAAGATAAAGTGGTTAATTGAGCAATGCAAACTTGAAAGAATTTTGGGCACCATTTCCAGTTCTGATCATTGTTATTTCTAATTTGGAAGTTAGATGTAAATCCTTTCTCTCATGCATATCTTGTGATGTACAGCTTCTCATTTTATTAAAGCGCATGTCCAACTATGGGTTTAGGAACTTGAAAACATCATAAGTAGATATGCTTTTCATTATTGAGTGCATCTGGGCAGATAGGTGCTTCAAAGAAGTGTTGAATTTATTATGGCAGGACTTTTCAAAAGGACTGCAGTAGTCCCTTGAATTGAATACCACTTTCTTTCTTATTGTTGTGTTTACCTTCATATATGCATTTCCTTTGGGATTTTACATTGTTTTTACCCCAAAACGCCAACATCCCCACTCAAAACAAACACACACACACAAATGTGCAAGAAATCTCACCTATAGCTGGAGCTCTCGTTTTCTTTTGGCACTTAAAGTTTACAGATTTTCTTGTTATTGATTATAATTTCAAATGGCGTTTCAGTGAAACAGGGATAACCTATAGGGAATGGGCTCCAGGAGCTAAGGTTTGTTTGTTTTAGTTCCTTACCTTTTTACCTTTTTGTAAAGTTATCCTCAGAATTCCATCAACAAAGGAATTTTAGTAAGATTTTATAGGAGTTGCTAGTCAGTTCTGGCTGGGGTTGAATCCTTTGTGCCTGGTCCCATAGCCTTTTAATGTAAAGCATATGCCTACTCTGATGTATGAACTGCCAGACACTTTTCGACCTCTAATTTAAGGAGCAACTATTAAAAACCAGCTAGGAAAGAATCTGAATGGCTGTTGAATGCTGTTCTTTTTTATATGCGTCACATTCATCAATATGTTGATTATCTACTTTTGTCCTCAGTGGGCAGCACTAATTGGAGATTTCAACAATTGGAATCCAAATTCAGATGTAATGGCCCGGGTATGTTGCCTTGGCAAAATTTTCTCAACCTTTTGGGTTAAGCATCCTATCAAATTTGTTTTGCTCCTATTGCTACTGTCAGAATTGTTTTCTAGACTTTTAGATTAATTAGTTAAAAACAAAAGCTTTTGGCGCTAAAAATTAGTTTGTGTGACTTATCTTCTTCATATCCTCCTCCTTTGTATCTCTATTCAATTGTTTAACTAGAGATGTCAAGGATAATTTCCATATATTTTATAATTATCATTTTGGTTAAGGGAATCATGGTGACACACTAGGTTGGCCATTAGTTAAATAATATACTAGAACCAGATAGCTTGCTTAGGTTGGCTTGTAATTGTTGGTAGCTCTATGCTTTTGTATGATTGGTTGGTTTGAGAACCATCAGGATGCATGTTCTTTTGTATGGTCTTTGCGCTTGAATAACTTTCTTTTGGATTCAGGGAAGGGGATTGTGGGGAGAAGGGGAAAAGTGTTTTGGGTTGGAGGGGGGTTTTAGATGAGTGTGCTGGCTACAAACTTGAAGGAACATGAATGGAAAACTAATGTTATGAATGAGATTTCACTAATCTTTTCTTGCTGTTATTTGTATAACAATAAAAAGGACTTGCATTTGGATAAGATTTTTTCTGGTGACAGTCTCTAGGTGAAAATGAAAGGGTAATGACCTTTTCAAATATTTATATATTTTTACCTTTTTTCAGGGTTTGCATGTTCTTTTATTCCAATTTTATCCTGCTATTCTATTTAAAAATTCCACCAAAAAAAAATTTCTTGCAGAACGAGTTTGGCATTTGGGAGATCTTTTTGCCAAACAATGCAGATGGCTCACCAGCAATTCCCCATGGTTCTCGGGTGAAGGTAACTTTGCGCAATGACAAATACTCTATTCTAAAATTAGGAATTGTAAATAGCAGCCCTCATTGCCATTGAATTTTTCCTCCAGCAGTTTCCTCCTTTCTTCAGCAGAAATGAAAATTAGTTGACTTCTCTTCCTTTTTAGTCGATACATACCTGTCATATATAAGATGGTTGAGGGAGCTTGTGGGGATTTCTTTAGTTTAGCTTACTAAAATAAAAGAACAGGACACACAAGAGCCTCTTGTAAAGTAGAAACGAATTTCATGTGTAAGTGCTGTATCTCAATCTTGTTTATAAGACTTGTATATTTGGGAGGAGTACAGTTATTTATTTTATATACTATCTAAATCATTCAGGAAAAAACTGAAACAACTGTTTGCAACTCCTTTCAAGTAATAGTTGTTGCCAAGATTGAAAAATGAAAAGATACAGTGAAGAGTTCATCTAGTCTGAAATTCATGTAATCTTTTCCATCTGCAGTCTTCTTTAGTAACCGACATAGAAGACTATTGTTGGCCAATCAGCCATATTCTGAAGCTTTTGAATAATATTAAATAATGGATTTCTTTCTAGTTTTACACTCAAATTGCAAATTATTCCCTTAGCCACATGGTTGCTATATACCTGTTGTGAAAAACTTTAAAGTAACTAGCTTCATTTTTATATCCTTCTTTCACAATTTTATGAATTGTCAGTTTGTTGTCGCAATTATCCACTTTGATTAGTAAACATTGGTTTAACCTTTGCATCATTTTATATTCACGTTCCATATGGAAATGAGATATTTCATTTTAATCAGTATTCATTGGTATTTTCAAGATGTCATTTTACTCAGTTTAGGTTGTCAAGTTATTAAGTGTCACACTGCTACTCTGTCTGAAGATCCCAAATATTGTGAAGCTGAAGCTCCTTAGCATATCAAAACCTGTAATTTTTAATCATAACCTTGTAGATACGCATGGACACTCCATCTGGTATAAAAGATTCAATTCCTGCATGGATTAAGTTTGCAGTTCAGGCTCCGGGTGAAATCCCGTACAGCGGCATTTACTATGATCCACCAGGGGAGGTACAATTCAACCTTATAATTTATCTTGCTTTTAACTATATTCTCTTTAATTACTCTGTTTTCTGAAAAAAACCTTATCAAATGTCTATATTTTTGTTAGCTATGATCCATACTAATAATTTGTGAGTCGCTATACATTTCTGTATCTGCTAAGCAATGCTTGTTCACAGATGAGGGAGCCATCATAGGTTGTGTCTGATATTTCAGAACATCTTTCATTTATTTTGATTTCAATTTTCAAATGATTGCAGGAAAAATACATATTCAAGCATCCTCAACCAAAGAAACCAAAATCCCTTCGGATTTATGAGTCACATGTTGGAATGAGTAGTACGGTATGCTTCTTCCCCAACTCTTTTCTTTTGATTTTGATGAATTGGGATACTCAGTATGTTATGGATTTCATTGGTCAAAATGTTATGAAAGAAAACACAAGAGAAAAAAGGGCCCATTTCTATTATTAGATGTAGTTGTAACAACAATTGTTGTGTTGAAAGGACCTTAAGGACTATTGGAGTAGTAGCCTTGTTATGCATTCCGTAGTTGGAACCTTTCGGAATACTATTCCAAATTTTAACTCCTCAAGAAAGGTTATCTTTTCTGGAAGCCTTGTTCATAATTGTTCTTGTCCTTGACAAGCCCCAAGAAGGGTGACAACTTACTGGGTATTTACGCTCTACTTCAAAGTTCATTGTTTTAGAGAATCAACTAAGATTACTGACCTAAGAATGATGTTATATTACCATGTATGTGAAGTGAGGCATTAGTCCAGATTCGGAATTTGTAAGTGCTGTTTAATACCAGATTGGGTAGCTGCATATTTTTCCTCACCCTAGCATGGAATTTTTTCTGCCCCGTAATGCCACAGTTGCAAGGGAAAAGAACATATCTGCTTTAAAAAGAAAGTCATTTTATTCTGTTGTGGTGAGTGGTATAACACTTCAGTGACTAATCTTAAATGATCATGATTCCACACCATTTGTGTTGCTAGCTTGTCTTACTTTCCATGAGGAATTTTTTCTATTTTTGGTAATGAGGATTCAAATCATTCTAGATAAAAAA
>JAOQMR010000004.1:22800710-22817024 GCA_027563865.1 Erythroxylum pelleterianum
TAGATTTAAAGACACAACTCAATTTATTATTTTTAAAAATAAATTATCAAATAAAATGTTAATTATAAAATATTTCTATAAATGATATCTAAATATATGATAAGTTTTTTTGGGTATTTCAGGTTCAGGTTTAAACCTAAACCTATAAATCAGGTTCGGTTCGGCTAACTTGCTATAGGTTCGGGTTAGGTTCGGTTAACCTAGAACCGCAAGTTATAAACCTGAACATGAACCATGAACCTAATTTTTTAGGTTCGGTTCGAAACGAACCTGAACTCAGGTTCGGATAACCTTATTTGTAGGTTCGGTTCATGCGGTTTAGGTCCGGTTCACAGGTTCGTGGGTTTTCTTGAACAGCCCTATTAGCCACGATCGTGGACCACATCTGGCCATCTGTCACGATTGTGGCATGCAGGCTATGATCGTGGGCCATGTCCTGGGCTTCTATCATGATTGTGGCATGTGGGCCACAATCGTGGGCTAACTCTGGTGTTTCTATCAGGATCGTGGGTCGTTGTTTTGGCCCGAATGTCTCTGAAACTTCTTCGTTCTTCAATGTTGAACCTAAAACACTAACAAACACTTCAAGGTACCTTTAAAACATAATATTTGAGCTCAAAGACTTATACTAATCTATAAAAAACACTTAAACACAAATAATTAACAAAGTAACACAATTCTAACCTAAACACATACTAAACGATTTAATTAACAATTAAATATATATTAAACTAAGCCCTAAACATGATGCAATTTACACTTATCAATACCCAGTTTTAAGTGAATGTTGATTTTTGCACTTGATGTTACATTAAGTGTCTTGTTTGCTTCACTAGCTTTGATGGCTTTTACACTACATTACCTAAATACATTCCACCTTAACCTTTTCGTACATTACAACTTTAGAAAAGTCCTTTGATTCATAATTATGCATGTGAATCTTAGAGGTGGAGAAATGAAATGATATGCAAAGTTATGGAATGTCTTGATCATGACTGGTTTTTGAGTGTACCTATAAATTTATCATAACACACATTTTGTCAAAGTCTACCCCTGCTCAGTTTCTGAAGGGAATGATTGTTGATCAGTCATAAGTAGAGACATTGAATGTTGAGTTCTTGCTATGATTTTGAAAGTTATTTATCTTTTCTTATCACTATCTATTCTTAGAAAATATAGAAAATAAGTAAGTTTTTTATTTTGTGACTTTGATTTTGTTGTTTTGCCCGAGGAAGATCAAAAGCTAAGTGTAAGGGGATTTGTTACGTGCTTAATTGATAATACATTCACTCCTTAACACCCAAAGATTATTGTTGTGAAATGCTTAAGATACTCATTTTAGTTCATATTTGGTATTAGGTACAATTTGGAAGGTCAAGAGCTAACATATGTTAAAACACATTCCTTAAGCCATTCTCTTGATTTCAAACTCATTTGTCTTTATAAAACAAGAAGGAAATGGATTAAAGTGAAGATGAGACAAGAAAATGCAAGAAAAGAAGAATTCACCATACAGTGCAAGATGTACGACTATGCATTTGGATGCACCACTGTGCACAATCTCGAAAGAAGCATTTTATTAATGATGCATGGTTGGGTGCACAATCGTGCATATACCTAGAAACCTAGTTTTTGCTATAAATAGACATTTTGAGCAACCAAAGAGGGAGAATCTTTTGGAGGCACAAGAAGGGGTAGATACCTTACCTCTTTGGAATCTATGGAGGGCTAAGCTTTCTTCCTCCGATTCAAAGGTGAAAATGATGTCGAGATCACATTTGAGCATATTGTCATTGTATATTATTGAATCTTGCTCTCTTTAGGGATTATTTATGTTATTCTTTGCTTATTGGTTTGGGTATTTGTGTAAGGATGATATGAATTCTTTCATTAGATTGTTTTTATGTGAACCATTCACAACACGCATACCTAAACACAATGCAATTGCAAGCTACAATAAAATAAACAACCTAAAACACAAAAAAATTAGATAAATAACAACCAAATTATTAGGGTTTGTTAGTGTCGAGTTGTGGATTATGGGTTGGAACTCTCTGGTAGATCTAGACTCTGGAGGGTTATAGGGAGACTAGAGAGGGAGCCTTATTGAGAAGGAGTTGGCTGGTAACATTACAGTGGAGTTGGCAACTTGTGACATCACAATGAAGGTGCTTACACTATATGCAAGCCTACGGAGGTAGAAGTAGTGAGCAATGATGGCAATGTGTGAGTGAAGAACTTGTATCTAATGGTAGAGAAAGAGAGTAGTAGAAGGTGCTGATAATGAGTGAAATATGAGGGAGAGATCGAGAGGAGATGGTGAGGGTCGTGATAGAGAGCAGCTTGGTGGAGAAAATGGGAGATTCATCTAACAATGCAACTAGCGTTAATATGTAGTCAGTCTTTTTTCAATCATGTACCAATTGATATCTTAGGTCGGTATGGTACTAACAGTTGAGTATTATTTTCTGGTCGGTACGAAATGGTACTCATACCATTAGTAGGTAGTGGACTCCAATTATGATTTTTTTAGTAATTCTTAAGCTAGTTATACATTTTTTAATACACAACTTTGTCTATTATTTTAATTTTTCAATTTAAGTGAATTTTATTAGGTTTATTATGTTTATATTTATTGAATATAAGTTTTTTTTGTTGAAACAAAATCTAAGATAAGATATTGATATCAATAATTAAGATTAAAAGATCAAATGATAAAAATTATATAGTAATTACCTTTTTAAATAAAATTAAATTATTTAGTTCTTTTGTTGATTTAAATGGTTGAATAATTATTCAATTGGGTAGTTTGTTTTCTATATATTATTGGTAGTAAGAAAAAAATAAAGGTTGGTAATAAAGATAATCAAGAAATGAATGACTAACAAAAGAATTAAAATTTTAAAACTTTATATAAATATCAATTTTTTTAAAAAAATGAAGGATGCATTAAAAGATAGAGAAATACAATTTGTATGAGTAACCAGAGAGTAGCATTACAATAACCTGTATATACATGATTAAGTATCTAGTATGCTATCCAATTTAGGAATAAATTGCAATTAAATTAAGCTCAAGATCAATTATCATTAGCTCTAGTGCTAATGTGAAATTCATAGCTCATTAAACACATCAATTAAATACTGTATTAGAGTTTAACTTCAACTGAATGTTATGAACTAAGATCATTTATCTAATCAAAAGCAAGGTGTTGTAATAAATTCTTGAGTTGTTTGATGAGCATTTTCGATTATTTTCATATTTCCTTCTCCATATATAAGTACCACAATTGATCACTAGTTTGATTACTATTTGGTCTTATAATGTGTAAACCTCACATTCTTAGAACAAGTCATAAATTGGAAATCCACTACTATGGTCAATAAGTTTGTAGAGCTAAAATTCTTGGCTCCAAATAGTAGTATAGAAGCAGCAAGGGGAGAGTAGAAGATCTGAGTTTTTAGACGTAAAATTACAAAGCTTAAAAAAATTGGAAACGAGATTTTACTAACTGACTGCTACTAGCATGCCAATTTTGCGGGGGTCGTCCTTGGATATTACTCAGGATGTTAGGTACGTATCTTATGAGAGTGGGGGTGCTACACTCCTGATTGTGCAACTGCTTCAAGAAGATAAAATGATCCAACTGAGGCTCATGTTGGAATGGTCCTTGGCATGAAAAACCATACTATTTTCTTGTTTTGTAACAAGCATTTGAAAGATGGAGGAATCACTATATTAAAGAACCATTTAGTTGGGGATAAAAGAGAAATGGAACCTTGAAAAAAAGTGAGCCATGATGTGAAATGGCAAATGAAAACTTTGTTTAAAGAGTATCAGCACAAAAAAGATAAAAGGGAGAGATTGCATTATGAAATTGGTAGTGGAAGTTCGTTTGCTGGTGTTAAGGATGATAGTAGAAATGATGAAGGTGGTAGTGTTTCTTCCCATCAAAAAGTGAATGTTGCATCTGGACCTGATGTTATGAAAAAAAGAAGGTAAGTGTCAAATTTTTTTACACCACGAATAACTCCTGGAGTTCAGCCTTTAATTCGTAGTGTAGATATGGCAATAGCAAGATGGTGGTATGATTCAGATATAACATTCAATACTTCTCAATCTTATTATTATCAGCCTATGATGGATTATAGCCTTTTATTCTTCAGGCTACAAAGCTCCTTCTATTGATTACTACAGAGATAAATTTTGAGTAGTTTTCTACTAATTAAATTAAAGATTATTTGGAAGAAAGAAGAATAGATTAGGCTACTTATGGGTGTTCAATCATACGTGATGGTTGGGCAAATAGGAGATATGAACTTATTAATATTTTTTTGTTTATTTTACAAATGGCTTAATGTTTATGGAGTCTATTGATGCATATGGCCTTGTTAGGAATACTGATAATTTATTTGAAATATTCAATGAGGTTGTGAATGAAGTAGGGCCAGAAAAAATTGTTTAGTTCATTACTAACAATGAATCTACTTATAAAGTGGCAAGAAGAAGATTACAAAGCAAGTATAATTCTCCTTTTGCTCACATTACTTTGAATTAATGTTGGAAAATATAGGTAATGCTGGGTATTTTCCTATTATTGATGATACTGTGAAGAAAGCCAAAAAGGTGACCAAGTTTATCTATAATCATGCATGGGCCTTGAATTTAATGAGAAGGATTTTACCAATGGTAAGAATTTTTATTATCTTGTTGTTATAAGATTTGCATACAAATTTCTTATCACTTTAGAATTTTATTATGATGAAGAAAATGTTGAGATGGATGTTTACAACTGATAAGTAGGTTGTATCTCAGTGTTCTAGGTTTAATGCTAGATTGGAGGTTTCCAGAATTATACTTGAAGATACTAAATTTTAGTCTCAATGCTAATTTTTTATCCAAGTTTGTGAGCCTTTGGTGAGGGTGCTTCGTTTGGCTGATAGTGATGAAAAGGCAACAATAAGTTATTTTTATAATGTCACGGAAATGGCGAAAGAAGCAACCAAAGCTAATATGAAAAGTAGGCTCTCTTTGTACACACCTTATCTTGTAGCCATCAATTATAGATGAAAAAGGCAACTTTACTCTCCGTTGTTTGCAGTTGGAGAATTTTTGAATCCTAATGTCTATTTTAGACCAGGTATTATAAACAAAAGTTATTATTGAAAATTAATTATCACTTTATTTAGTTTATAACGCTATTTTTATTATCTTACAACTTACAGTTTCTTGGTGGGACCAATTTGAAAGTGGTGTTTTAAAATTGCAAAGATTTGCAATTCGAATTTTAAATCAATGTGTGAGTGCAAGAGGTTGTGAAAGGAATTGGAGCACATTTGAATTCATCCATTCCAAGAAAAGGAATAAATTAGAACACAAAATATTGAATTACTTGGTTTTTTGTTCAATATAATTTAAAGCTTCGAGAAAGGTATGTTATTATTATTATTAAGTTAGATATAATTTCTTATAATTTTTTAATAATTTATTTTTATTGTTTACTAGGACTCTTAATAGAACACATAATTTATCCAATTTGTATTGATAATATAGATCTTTTGGCGGATTGGGTTTTTGAGGAACTGAGTTTAATATATAAGAGTAACTTGGATGATAATCTTGGATGGGAAAGCATTGATATGTCATTTGGTGTAATGAATTTGAATGATGGTGATGATGAGGCTCCCCTCGATCATGAAAATTTTGTACCAAATGAGAATTGAAGTCAATCTAATTATAATGGGTAACCCCCTAGACGATTGATAAAGTTCTAGGTTTTTGATTCTCCTCTTCTTTTAATTTTACTTATACTTGATGTATATGTTAA
The DNA here is from genome assembly GCA_027563865.1 of Erythroxylum pelleterianum. Classification (NCBI taxonomy): domain Eukaryota; kingdom Viridiplantae; phylum Streptophyta; class Magnoliopsida; order Malpighiales; family Erythroxylaceae; genus Erythroxylum; species Erythroxylum pelleterianum. Next base: position 22,806,538 of record JAOQMR010000004.1, read on the forward strand.
ATTTTATATATGTAATGTAACTATAAATATTTTTGTTTCAAGTTTCACTTCTATTAGATTATTTCCTCATTACAAACTTTTGTTGTAAATTGTAATAGTTAGAGTTAAAGATATTTATTGTTCTTTTTATTTGATGTTTTGATGTAATTATTATTTATTGTAAGATGAAATTGTAATATTTAAAACACTTTTTATTGTTCTTAATTTTATATTTTTTATGATGATTACAAGATTTTTTAATATTAATTGGGGTTATTATTTATATGTGAAATATTTGAAAATTAATGTTAATAAAAATAAATAAATTATTGTTCTTTTTAAATTATTGTTATTATGATTTTTGGAGATATGATTGATGTAAAATTATAAAGTATACAACACAATATACTAATGGACTATTTTGTAATTTTAAAAAAATTTAGGAACTATTTCATAAATTTAAAAATTACCCAAACGACACCCAATATTGACTAGTAAGTACCATTGAAATACCGTACTAGAACCAATACCAATATTGTATTCATAACATTGAAGATACCTTATTTTGGTATGATAATTGGTGTTACTTAATCTCTAAAGCTCATTTCATTGAGCACCTCTTGAAAACAATACAAAAGCTAAGAAAATTGTACAAGATAACTAATGGTCATGTAATCATAATGGATTCACTTATATCAAAGATAATTTGGCAAGTTATAGGCTAAATGCAGAATGTATAGACAAGATAAAATGAATTAGATATAAGTTAGGCAGTTTACAAATAAATCTTACATGGATCTGATCAGAGAGCATAAGCAGGAAGTATGATGGGCCAAGCTTGTTTAGAGGACCTTAAAAATCCCTAAAACTACTTTCATTATGTGACTCATTACCGAGAAAAAAGTTAAAAACCAAAGGATAGAATTAAGGGTAGCAATGATTTGAAGTGTAATTTATGCAACCTTGAAGATGAAAATGTTCCACATTTATTCTTTGACTGCTAGTATGCTATAACCCTCTATAAAAAAAAAAAAAAGTTCAAGTCAAATGCTATTCAATCTGCCACACCAATAATTAGGATAATTTGATTTAATGTGTTTACTAATAGAAGTTCTATCACTACGGCACTGGAAAGCATAGGTCTCTTAACCCTGATAGGAATTTCATAACTCTTATAAAGGTGAAAGAATTTTAAATCAACCACCAAATCGAAAGTAGGAGATGATGAGAACCTAATGTATTCTAACTTAGTTTGGTTCTTCAAAGATATGGTCAGGCTTGGCCAAAATCATATTTCCACAAGCTAATCATGTTGAACTTATTTTGGATGGTACTCCACCATTTAGACAACGAATTAAACCTGCTTTGAATATTTCAAGTCAACATTTAATATATAGTATAGTACACCATTCAAGCGTAGAATGTAATTTGGTCGTTCGTGGTTAATAATGCCTTTCACAAAGTCTTATCGCTTCGCGCTTTCATAAGTTAGCAACTCATCGACATTTGACTTAACATGCCTACTCTGTGTAGTTGGTGTACCAAGTCTTGGCTAAGACTTGTTAAGTATTGAAGAATCAATAAGCACTCCCTTTCAAGTAAGTCTTCATGCATTCTAAAACATGACATAAATCAATTTTGTTTTAGAGTCAACTTCTGAAGCATCGAGGTGATTAGGTATTATTCAATCGTATCTTTTAGCGTAGCAGGTAACAGGTATAACGCCCACTAATCCACCTCTTGCATAGGTTTACGTGGATGTTTTTCTTTTACTAAGTTTTATGTATTATCTTAATTGGCCACTGCTCTATGGAATCGATCAAGCTCTAGATTACCTTATACTGTTGTTTTCTGTTTCTGTCAACAAATCTTACGTTCTGTTAATATAAAAAGGATGAGTAACATCGAAGAAGAGGAACAAATACGGGCTTGCTTTTTTGAATGAAAATTAAGAAGAAAGCTTTGGGCAGAGGCGTAAACCAAAGCATTTTTCAGAACCCAAATACACTTTCTTCACAAGAAGAATAATGCATTTCTGAATGGTTGACTTTACTCTTACTGAGTTTATTACAGCATTTTTAATGTACCTGGTCCGTGGTCAACAAAGTTGAACAAAGTCTATGGCAATCCAGTCAACTTCTGCAAGTCCATAAGACCTGGTCCTGGTCATAGCATGTTCGATCAGTAAGGGCAGAGAGCATTGAGGCGTGATTTTGGTGGAAGAAAAGACACCCATATCACACTTCACATGTAGGAAATGGTAGCAGAAGAGTCGCCTCCTGCAGTCAACCAAGAAAGGGAAAAGAAAATCTGTGAACATTCTGTCTTTCTACTGAATTAACAAAGCATGTGTTTAGCCATAGTTAACGAGATCTTTCTCTAATGATCAGGCTTTACCTGTATAAGATAATTAGGCTTGGAGTTCTGCTGCAGAGAAAACCAAACTTAAAACAAATATATCCATTTATTATATAATATAATATATAGGAAAGAAAAATTACAAAAGGCCAATCGTACAGTTGGCCTGTAACTGCCAACACAAGATTCTTAAGAGTACAGAGATACCCAGAAAGTGATGTTGCGGACATTTTTGTTGAAATTTATAATGAGCCTACGGGTCCACACTAAAAAGAAAATTAGACTACATACAAGTCTAAGTGAGGTTCTATACTAAAACCAATTAATGATAGGTGGAGTAGCCTACTAGACTTTTATGTTAGTTTACTTTCCTTTCTTTCTCCAATATGAGACAACTCCCTCTCTTTATATTTCAACACACCTCCCTCACGTGTGGGTCTAACACTTGACATAATCTATCATTTCGAGGTATTAACGACTAACATAAGAGCAACTCACTCTGATACCATGTTAGAATTTATAATAGGCCTACAGGCTCACACGAGAAGAAAAGTTAGACCACATACAAGTCTAAGTGAGGTTCCATCATAAAACCAATTGGTAATAGGTGGAGTAGCCCACTAAACTTATATGTTAATTTACTTTCCTCTCTTTCTCCAACATGGACAACTCTCACTCTTTATATTTCAACCATTTTTCCTTTCTCACACCGTAAGTTTCTTTTTTTCCTTTTTTTTTCTTACAATTTCTAATATATTTATTTTATATAAGAAAGTTGGATCTAAAACGACAAATCGAGTAGTCCACGGTGACACCCTACCCTTATTAAATCAAAGTTGTATGGTGGAATTAGGTGGTAATCTAGGTAATAGTTCCATCTTTCTCTCTTAATTTATGATTAGATTGGATTAAACAAATCAATAATACAGGCAGCAAGGTCGTGACCCTGATGTGTGCTTTGATCACTAATCTTATGGTTGAGGTCCCACCTTAAGATTCCTATGGCCAGTTGGCCACCATAGATCGTGACCGTTGGTTTAGAGGCAATTTTGTTAGAATTTAAGGCAAATTAAGACGACTTGTCAAACGGCTGAAACGGTCCCCCACACAAACAGATAGGAAAGCAAGGAAAAGGTTGAAAGCCATTAACTAGCGACAATATCGTTTTAGAATATCTATAGTGCATCTTCACCTAATCCTACCAATTTTTAGTCGTTATAATTTACATGCCACTACATCAATATTTATTACTCTTTCTTATTCAAAATGTTATTCAAAATGTTTTAGATAGATATACATTTATTAAAAAAGCTAATGAAATATTTGATATACTTTTATTAATTACATGTTAAATTGCCTTGAAAATATAATATGTGTAATTAGAATGTGAAAGAAATTAAAAAGTAATTTTAGAAATAAAATTATAAATATGCATGAAAAATCATAAACGACACTCATTTTGAATAATTAAAATCTCTCTAAAACGACTTTTATTTTGGATAGAAAAGAGTATTAATTAGAAGTTATTTTTGTTATTCGTCAAATTCAATAAAATTTGAAAAAATGAATTTATCAATAGAAATAAAAACTAAAACTAAACCATTTCTAGATCAACTTACAATAGCATTCGAAATTCAGTTCATTTGATAATTTTTAGATAAGGACAATAACAACGACGACCCAATAAAAATTTCACTGAAACGTTAGATTTTAAAACATCTAATAATATACTGACTCTTATGAAAACTTTAAGAAAATACAAAAATAATTATAACAATAAACTTACTACACAAGACTCCCTATTTTTTAAAAGTTGAAAAAGTTATATTAATTATACGCGGTCTTTCTTTTATATTTTACAGGGAGTTATTTCTGTAAAACGAAGATGTGAACTTTTTGTCACAAAACAAAAATTAGTGATGAAATTGGATTCTTTCAATGCAGTTGATACCTTGCTTGCTTAAAAAATAAGTTGTCCACTTAAAATACGAGAGACAAACAAATATTGGGAATGGCAATTGGGCAAGGAAAGAAAAGAAAAGATAGTTGCTTTGAAAGTGCCATATAGGAAAAGGCAGTGATATTTTTGTCAAAAGGGTTAGCTAAGCTGCCGCCACCTCCTCCTTCTCCCACTTTGCCTTTGCCGTTACGATTCCTATTATCATTGGCCTGGATTTTGTGTAGGTGACCCTTCTTGTCCACGCCACACCCAAACGTTAATGTACAGCATCAAAATTGTGCAAACATCTGCTTTAATTTTATACCAACTTTCTCTACACATGTTGCCCTGTAAAGTTTGTATCCGAGCTCTCTTTTGGGTCGCCAACTTTCCATTTCCGCCAAAGACAATATATTTCATTCCATTCTTGTAGTTGAAGTTTATTTTTGTTCCGCAATTCCTCTGATTATACAGCTCATTGAGTCAACTCTAAGAGATGGGCATGAGGGCCTTCTGTTCTTTCCCTGCATTCTCATAGAATTTGCTTCATAGATCCTGGCTGCTGCTGCTCCACATTTTCTCCAACTCATAATGACATGATGTTAAGGGAGAATTGTACCTAATAATTGACAAGCAGCATTTACGAGAAAACTACTAGTAGGTTTAACTATAAACTTCTAACGCTAGCCACCCTAAAAGCTTGTGGATATGGTTCCATGGAAAACTGTTTATCATTATAGTTTTGCTGTTTCCTAACACGAAGAAACGTGCATTTTTCGTCGGTCAGTGAACCTTTTAACCAAATTGTGTTCGAATTGCCAAAAAGTTAATGGCAACAATCTCATTATTGAAAATTGAAACGAAAACGAGGCAATATTTCGTTTTTAACACTTTCTTTTCCTGTCTTTGCTTATGTAAATAAGGAAATGTGTGGTTGGAGTCTGTCATCCCATTTATGTGAAACATCATACAAGGGATGGATGGAAATGCCTGTATGCCAACATTTTACAAGAAAATTGAGAACATTCCTGTCCTGAGAGGGCCATTGTCCTGGTGTTTTAAATGGCAGAGGCAGAGGAAAAAATACAGATATGAAGTATATAAATATGTGAATAACACGATTTGGAGTTCTTTAACTGAAAGTACAAATTCAAATTGAAGCCTTAAAAAGCTGGATGATGATTATTTTGTGGGATTTTATTTTCTTGTGGGGTTTGTGATGTTACAATGTGTCATATGTGTGAGAAGGGTTTCAAAATTTTAAGGTCACATTGTATTCCTGAGACGTTGAAGTCCACACCCCTTATCTTTAATCGGTGGTTTTTGGCTGTTGGGTCATTCCATCAATTCCTAAATAGCCGTTTTATTAAATATCACTTTGGCTCATTAAAAAGAGAGAGCCAAGCTGGCCTCATACTTTGAAAACTTTTTCTAAAGCCAGACCCCTTGTTTATAAGCAATTGCAACAGCAAAAAAAAAGGAAAAGAAAAGAAAAGCAGCACATCATAGCTATCAAAGCAAAAGCAAAAGAAAAGAGAGAGAGAGAGAGATATACGGAGAGAGCACCAAGAGCGAACATAAACAGAGAATTTCAAAGAAGAAGGGTTTCTGTGGAGCTTGGTGTAAAAAATGGAGCAACCACAGCAACAAAACCAACTACTGGTACAAACCTCAGGCAGTCTTAGCTTCAGCAGTCAAATGTCTAAAGAAGATGAAGAGATGTCAAGGTCTGCTCTTTCCACTTTTAGGGCCAAAGAGGAAGAGATTGAGAGGAAGAAGATGGAGGTTAGGGAGAAGGTCCAAGCCCAGTTGGGTCGTGTTGAGGAAGAAACCAGACGTTTGGCTACTATCCGTGAGGTGGGTTCAAAAGCTTCCGTCTCAAAATCTTAGATTTCATTGTTTTATTGGGTAATTAGCTGAAATTTGTGAGATTTCCGGGTTCAAATATGAGAAAGTTTGAATCTTTTTTGTTTCTGCTCTGTTTTGTTTTTGTGCGGCTTCATTTTGTCAGGAAAATACAATTTTACAATATTAAAAAATTGAAAATGGAAGGAGCAATTTTTCTGCTCTTTCTGGAAATCTGTGGTCGCCACTCCTGCCAAAATTACCTGCTAGTCTTGGGTATGTTTTTAACAAGCAACTGATAACATTGAGGCCCTTTTCAGAGGATTTTATATTTCACAACTCAAGTAAATGTTTCACACCCGGATCCTGGCAACTTATGGCACTGGATGGCTGATGTTAGTTTAGCTGAAGCCTCTACCCCTCCTATAAAAGAAAAAGCTTTGTAATTTGTTTCAGCTCAGCAAGTCTATGCCTTCATGCCTTCGGTTCTAGTTTTCTCTACATATTTTGTGGATGGTCTTAACTTATTCGAGCTCTCAACTCAAAAGGTCTCTGCTTTTTAGAAATCAAAGCTTTGTTCTTTGGCAAGTAATTCCTCCAGTTTTTACCAATTGTATGTTTGTTCTGCAGGAGCTAGAATCTTTAGCAGATCCCATGAGGAAAGAAGTTGCTGTGGTCAGGAAGAAGATTGATTCGGTGAACAAAGAACTAAAACCACTAGGGCTTTCTGTCCAAAAGAAGGTAAAATTTTTTGACTTTACCAAATCTTTGTGACAATAAACTGTATTATAATTGCAGGTATTGGTCCAAAAGATTAAATTTATTGTGCTAGAATATGACAAAAACTGGACGGACCACTAAATTTGGATTATTTTTTGTCACAGGAGAAAGAGTACAAAGACGCTCTTGAGGCTTTCAACGAGAAGAACAGGGAAAAAGTGCAGCTCATAACCAAATTAATGGAGGTCAGTCTGTTTCTTTTCCGTATCTTGAATAGAACTGTTTCATTCATGGTAACTCGGACAAAGAAATGCTATAGTATGCAAATATCTTGGCTTGCTCATTACAGATTCACTCTCATTTTGTTAAAGATTGTCAGTGATGGCTGAGAAGTTATTTGTATATGTAAAATTGCATGCCAATTTAAAAATGAATTCTTCTTCTAATGATTTTTTTCAATTTATGCATAAAATTAAACATTTCATCATTTCCTTTATTTGATCAGCTGGTGAGTGAAAGCGAGAGGTTGAGGCTGAAGAAGCTGGAGGAGCTGAGTAAGCACATCGAGACAATACACTGATGATAGCCTAGTGCTCTTTAACTGATTAGGCTTGTGTGATGTATTTAAAGTGACCTCTATATATTCACATATCAGTGTTTCATCTTCTTCTTTTTTTCTGGGTTTGGCGTATTTTATTCATGCTTGTTCTGTTAGAATTTGATGGTGTTCTAGCTCATTTAGGTGGGGGGAGACCCTTTAAACAGGTTTGTAACTAAATGTATCTTTGACTCTGCATTTTGTTCTCACACTTTCCTTTTGTCCAGCATTGTACTGTTTTCATTTTGGGATGAAGTCCTGGGAACAAAAAAAGGTTCAATTTCATTAACAATTCATTTTGTATATCTTTGTTTGCCTGAAGATGATTAATGATGTAATCGATTGGGATATGGTAAATCAACAAATTGCAGTGAAGCTTTATCCTGTACTGACGTGCTCATGAGATTCTTCATTCTAGTTTATCATCAAGGTGGCATTTTTCCTGGGCTAAAGTTATCAACAATTCAGTACTATTTACTATTTAGGCATAAGAAATTACTTACTATTGGCTCAAACTTACACACACACAAGCCGAGGTCGATGTTGAAGTGTGGGGAACTTCAAATGTTTTTGGTCTGGCAAACCAAGAAAAAGTGTCCCTTGGCCTCCATACCATAACGCATCCAATGCTCTACGTGTCTAAACCATCAAAAGAAAGAGTAACAGCCACGCTCTTATCTCACCAAAGTTTCGTGGAAGCCGATAGGTAAAAGTTATAGAAGGAACAAGAGATACAGGGAAGGGTCTGCTGGAAACATTCTGTTTCTATTATTCTCAGTAGAACTCTTGATGGATCATTCATTTGACTTCCATCTTATTTATTCATTTTACTCTTTTGATGAGGTTGTCATAACTCAAGAATACTCCGTGGATGGCTAATTGAAACTACCCTCAAGCGAGGGTCTAATTATAGCAACTTAATGCAGAATTGACTGTCATTAAAGAACTAAAATGCGTGCACACCAAAATGATGGTGTCGTGGGTGGGACGTGGTCTGGCAACTAATCACATTAAAAGCTCCCATCCCATCCCCTTCTGTAGTAGATAGCTCACCAAATCCCAATTTTTCTTAATTCAAGTGTCTATTTATTAATCCAGCTGCCGATGGTCCAGGCTTCTCAAAACGTCAAGCAAAAGAGCCTTTTGGACATTTCACGTTGAGGATAGATGGATGAATGGGTAGTTAGAGAGAGAGAATCGAATGGTAGATCATAGATCATACAAGGTTGATGAAAACCCAGTGTAAAAGAAGACACTTCTTTCGGTTTAATGTGAAGACAAAATCCTAAAAGTTTTTGCCACCCGGCAATCATATACAAGAACCATGTCAATTCCACTTCTTTGTCGGGAAGCACAAGCCAGACCACATCATTTAACACCCTCCAATACATACTGAAGCATACAAATTAGTTGCTTCTGTGGCCAGAAAAGATCCAGTCTTCTGCATACCACCAAGCGGATTCAGACATAAGTACCAACCTTTCCTTTTTGTTGGGTTCGACCAAGAGGCTGAATAGTTTTAGTAGGAGGGACGGCTGTTTGAATTGGTTCACATGTGAAGAAGAATCACTGATACTGGATTATTTCTCTTTTGTCAGGTCCATTTGTTGTAATCGCAGTTTTCTTTTACTGTTATTTTTCCCTTGTTTCTATATGCTCCAAGAAGGGAGATAAATTTGTACGTTGACACTGAAACGATTCATCAATCTTCAATTGGGAGCCATATAGAGCTAGAAAACCCAACTTCTATCTCAAAGTCAGGGGTCGATGATGTTCACCATTTCCAACCACGAATTTGGATGACTTGGTAGAGTGACCAATTGTCAAGAAACAGGCCCCTGTCAGCTGCCTTTTCCTTCCTACGAAATTATTTTCGATCACCTTGTCCTATTCTTCCGAAATGAGCCGAATTGTCAAATTACACAAAATCAAAACATGGTATGATTCCAATAGCGACCTTCCCATGTTTTAGTCTTCTACAAAAATGTCCTCTACATAATGTCTATCCATTCTCCTTTTCTAAGCAAATTCCACGTTTTCCGCCATTGAGATCGTCAGTTCGAGGTGGGGTCTCGCGTGTGACTATGAAAACTTCGAATATCATCTTCATTTTGAAACCCTTTATGATTTGACTAATTTTACATTCCTGTTGTGTTTTAAATATAGAATTCAGGGGCTTATATTAGATCATCCGTTAATATTTAAATTGTCAATATAACAATTGTTCAATATATTTTGATAAAATTATATTTTAATTGTTGACATAATATTGAAAAAGGGAATTTATTTCTCTAATTATTAAACCGTAGAAATTATCCTTTTCATCTTCCAGATCCCTTAGCAGACACGAAGGCCTTGACAAAGCTTACAGAACATTTTGAAATTGACTAATGAAGCTCCTATTTGGGTCCATCTCGAAGAAAAAGCAAACATTGCACAACAAGAGTTGGGCTCTTCTGTTAATGTTCATCCGCCTGAATAAGCAAAGCAAGTCAGAATCACATTTGGAGTTGGTTTGTTATCGTGACTCTAGTTCAGGATCAATTCTACGTTTCTTGCATAATTGGGTGTGTACAAAAAAATCCAAGGAAAATGTTCAATGCACTAGGACTAGGCTTGTCTTTTGCTAAACAACATTAGCTTTATTTAATCCACTTTGGTCGAGCAGATGCGTGAATGGTGTGCCAAGGACAAGGTGAACGGCACGGAGGAACATTCCTAGCTTAGTCCCAAAAGACATGCAGCGACAAGACCTAATAATTGCCCTCATGACTCAAGTGGTCAATTGCTATTTCTTGAACTCTACGTGCGTTTCATCACATAACGTACAAGCTAGCATAAAGGAGAATCTATCCCACCCATATTCTATATCTCTGGGTGCCATTATTTTGGTTTTTATACGAAGCACCTCACGACTAGATGAAAAGAATGCAGGGCAGAGGAAGAGCATGCTTTTGTGTCATTTTCAGATTTTCTTACTACATGTGGATTTGGATGTCCCCTGTAATAGCGACCTAGTCAATTGCTACATAGATCCGCATATGAATT
>JAOQMR010000004.1:22817996-22830507 GCA_027563865.1 Erythroxylum pelleterianum
GTGGAACAAGGAGGACTTTTAACAAACATGTAGTGTGCAAGAATGATGAAAGGAAATAAGGAGGGGCCTTAGAGAGAAGTTAGAGCATCTCTCTCTAGCTTTCCGTCTATTTTAGTTATTCCCATTACATCTCACTTTTATGCTTAATCTTAATATACATCCAATATAATATACTGTATTAATGCTTAAATGATTAAGAAGGAAACTCCACTGAAAAATAGGAAGTACCTTTAGGCATCAGATTTAATTGCAAAAGAGGATCTGAGACTGCACCTTTAGCTTGACTATCAATGTCTTGGATTCTACACCTACAAATTGATGGCTACAAAATGTAGACGGAACGAAGAAAACTTGTAGCATGTTTAGTAAGTCCCCAACACATTAACTCCAATAAGGACAAAAGCTTCTAAGAGCTTTACGATTTAATCTATTAAAAGCTCAATTCCAAATTTTTCTAAAAAATGAAATAATTTTTTTTTTTGACCATCAAGCAAATGCCACGCATAGGATCCTATGCTCATCCATACCAACCCCGGATGAGGAAAACAGAGAAGAAGTCGAAGACAGAAGGTATCTAAATGTAGCAGCTTTGAAGACGACATTGCAGAAACTAACTAGGCATCCAATGCTGAAAGTGCCAGGTCAGAGAGTGGAACACAGTAGCTTTTTTGACCGAAGAGAGTAGCTAAAGAGGGACTGACACGTGGAACGGGAGCATATCTGGATGCACCGAATGACGGAGTACTGTCCTCTCTTATTTGTCTTCTTCAATAGAGTTAAACTGACAAAGGGTGCACTGCTCGCTGCTTGTACAGTTGTTGTAACTGTTGTATTATATTAATGTATATGTATGTAATCACATACTTTCCAATTGCTCTGCAATGTTTATATTAAGTATAGTGCTTGCTGACCCTCGGAAGTATACAAGAATGGGAAGCTACAATTGAGCAGGCAAAGGTGTAAAGGTAAGATAGTAATGATTTTGATGTGTCTCTTAGGATTATTAACCAATTCCTTGTGAACAGAATGAATGATTATTAATTAATCGAGCACATGTTGTATCCAAAATGAGAAGATTGAAACATGGATTGTGTTGACAATGTTGGAGAATCGCCACCTAGCCCACTTCCCTTCATCAACCAGCAATTAGAATAAAACAATAATGTTTCTATTTCTCTTCCTCTTCGTGTTGTTCTCTCTTTTGATGACAGCTTGCGGAGAGAGGATCACCGAATCCCAAGCCCAATGTATTATTCATTTATGTGTCCCTTCATGATCGACAATACCCGTCTAGTTAATGACTGATTGTACCTACACCCCTCAATTATTATGGACGTTCTTCTGCTACCCTTTTAGAGTCTACAAGTCAAGGACCAAACATGCATGATCCTCGATGGCCATACGTTAGGAAAGACCTATATTTCAGTGAAAACATCTGAGACTTTAGATACAATGCAATTGCCCATTTCTAACTTATCCTTTACTAGCTCAGAGTTTTTTTTAATTCTGAAGTAAATACACTACACGATCTGCAATTATATGGGCATATCAGAAAGAGACACGCAGTCCTGACAAAACAAATTGCTGCTGAGAAATTCCAATACAAGTTATCAATGCCGAGGGGCAGAATTCATTTTACAACGTACACGACATCATATGTAGGCTGAAAAAGTTTTAAGTGAGCAGTTGAAGCTTCAGAACTGCACAACTTTCACATCCCTCGTGCAGAAGGACAGAACAGGAGAGTAGAAAGGAACACGGTTTTATCCTGCTTGGGATAGAACTGGGAGATTAGGTAAAGCACTACATGGATTCTGTGGGAGAATCTTTGTGCCAACTCTAAAGCGACTATAATGATTGCTTGTTGTCTATTGTAAGAACTAGCGGAGAAGATGCTAACCCCCTAGTGATATATCCCTTTCATCATATGCCAACTTTTATACATAAACCAAGGTTATATACGATGTGTTACTTTTTGGAACACCGACCAAGTTAAGATTAAGACAGCCTCTTCCCAGTAAACACAGCTTTTACGCTAAGATGTCCTAATTCTGAAGATACATTTAAACATGACCATTTAAGGCTGAATAAATTATGGATAACGTTAGCAGGATTAGGTTCATACTTAAAAGTGAAAGTGGAGATCAAAGTTAGCAATGAGGCATTCAAGTGGTTGCATAAGTATCAAAAGTACTTTCGGCGCAAAGATTATGTACCCGTATGATTATTTTTTTTTTCTTTTAGCGGGTGAAAAGATAAGAAAGAGCCCCACATATAAATGATAATCAGTAATTTGGGAATCTAAGCTCCACTATTCATTATTCTTAGCACCAAATTTGAGGGATTTTGATAACAAAATCACATATGAGAGACAGCATTACCCAAGATTCTCGTTGTCATATTGCAAAAACATGATGAGAATCCTAGAGCATGTAAGGCCAATTTAACAGTTTTTTTTTAACTTTGTTGTACTTGTGCTATTACAAACTTGGAGTACTGTCCACAGAGAAATGAATGGAAGTTGGCAAAACGATAACAATAAAAACAAGAGACGTGAAATTTGTAGGAACCAACAGTTTTATCTCATTGATTCATGCACTTTTTGCTTTTGTTGCCTTTATCTTGAGCCTGGTAAAAATTTGGGCATGCAAGGCCTTTGCTTGATACTTTTCGCACATACCTATGTTATTATTTATACTGCCCATTTCCTCTTCATAGTTGTAACATTATCAACGATACCTCTAACTAGCAATATTAGTCGAATTTGAAGGGTGATCTCTTGAAACACCAACTCTTCACTGTGGCTTTGTTGTCTAAAATCTCTGCAATTTCTTTCTGCCAGGTGTGGTAAGTCATAAAGGCTCAACTAACCTTGAGTGCTTTGTAATCCGCGTTACTTTCCATCTTAATTTTCACCAACTAATTGATCGTTTCCTCTCATATATATGTTAGTCTATTGATATTCAGTAGTACCTGTAACCAACTCCATATCTTATTTGTAAACTTGCATTTAATCAAAATGTGTTCTAGATTTTCCAACTCAACATTACAAAGTTCACACTGTTGGAAAATCGGGTCAGAATCCGATCCCGACCACAGCAGAATAATTACGAAACATTTTCGTAATATTTGATTTCCCAAAACCAAAATCTCTTAATTCTGTAAAATGATTAATATAAATCATAATAAAACGAAAACTTAATTCGTATTTTATTCCGAAGCTTGATCTTTTCTTGTCGTATCCCTCGACCCATTTTCGAAACAGATCTGTCTCAACCACCATAGCCGCACAAATATTCGGCCTCTAATGATATCCACAGAATAAGTTGAGAGAACTATTTAACTCTTACAGAGAGGATTAAGCAAGAAGTGCTAGTTCCATGGAGCTTAAGCCTATTTATATTAGGTTTTAGATGTTTTAGTAATTTAATTGAAATTAAATTCTCATTTAAACTTTAATTAGAATTACAAATAATTCTAATTAAATACTAATTATGCCCAAATAAGATTCAATATCACATATTGATCCTTATTTATTAAATATCTCATATTTAGTTATAAAGTTTCTCAAACTTTACAATTAAGTCCAACTTGATTAAATTAATTTTGCTCTCTTCAACTCATTTTTTATGTGAGACCCATTAGGTTCCCAAATATGTTAGTATTTATTACAAATTATAATTCTAATTTATAATTAAAATTAGATAAATTAAAACACCTTTTAACTTATCTTTAATTCTCCAATTAAACAATTTATAATTATAGATCAAGATTGATGTCTAATAATATGTTATAACCACCCAAATATTTAGAAATGTTGAAGTGGTTTTGACTAACATTTTTGTGTATGATTCTTTCATATAATTCAATCCTTTCATCATACACTGTACCGATTAGACCTAAAACATGAAATTAATACCTATTCTATTTTGAGTTCAATCATATTAATTCTTCATCATTAGTTATCGATTTAATTAATAACATTTGTAAACTATTTACAAAGTGTTATTCTACCTTGGCCAAGGATTTCCCAAATTAATACTAATTTAGAACAGCAAAACATTCTCCCTAATTATTTATAGGGAGATGAATCCTATCTTGATTATTTAACTACTTCCATATAGTTCATATTACATCCAATAACCACCGATTAAACGACTCATAATTAAATAGATCATAAGTAGTATCAAAATATAGCAATCCCTATATAAGATAACTTTGGTGACCTCAAGTCAAAGGATCACTTATATAACCATCACAATGAAAATTCCATAGACATACAAGTAATGTTTCAAATGGATTTCTCATGTCGGATCTATTCAGTGAACTTGTTCTCTAACAAGCACCCACATGTTTGTTTAAGTATCTCTATACTTTAGCCTATGAGATCGACTAGTTCCTTCATAAGGAAAAACATAACGTGTGCTAGTCTTTTTATGTTATAGTAATGTCCAATCTTAACAAAACAATGACCATGAACAATTTAAGGATAATATATAAATGCAATATGAATCTTATAATTATAATCTCCTTATAATTTAATTTGCAATATACAATTATCCCATGGACTTTATCATATGTATCTAAACATGCACAAGATAAAGTATGACTTTAAATAATTGTCACTAAACTACAACCAAAGCGATTAGCTATAAGGTATAAACCAACAGTCTCCCACTTGCACTAAGCCAATCAATTAAGTATCTCATACCATATCACTATATGAAGATTATTCTAATGCTGAGACAATGGCTTAATGAGAGAACTCTACAATATTCTCTATAGTGAGCACTTGCTTAAATCTTACAACTTTCATCTAAATTATCATTATAATTAAAAAAATTGCCTAAATACAAACTTAAATCTTTGATAAGACTTTAGCTCATTTGCATGCCCAATGGATCTAATGTTCCATAGTTCATTATTGTCTTGAACAATGCAAGGAGCTACATTAAGTTCACTAGAGAACTTATTGATCCAATTATTCATTTCCACTAAATGAAAAATGTATTATGGCTTAATTAGCAACCATTACTACATTAAAACCTTTCTAATCTTGAATGACATTATTCTAAGTAAATAAAACTTAATAAGGATTTAGTTCTAAAGTTATATCCTTATTATCTTGAACTCAAATATCAACTCATACATAGAATCATGGATATCTTTAATACATAAGTATTTGATATCTCAAATACTAAACATCTTTAGTACATTATTTATGTACTTGGACTTAGAATAGGTGAACAACATCTAATCTATCTCTATAGATCTAATTCCTAGAATTAAGTTGTTACATTTTCTTATCCTATAAAAGTTGTTCTTAGACAATTATATTTTCAACAACTAAAAGTTAGAATTGTTGTTCTCTGTAAGCATTATATTTTCACATACTCCCACCGAAGAGGACAACTATATTCCCACTAACCTTCTTGTAGACATGATAAATTCACAATCATCTCCAAAATAAGCTCTTTGAATTTATCATGAAAGTGAAACTTTCAATGTCTCGTAGCCTTTCAACTATGCTTTAAATGTATCATTAAAGGCCTTAGTTTTATTTAAATGTACTGTCATGAGATTTAAACTTTTCAAATTTCATCTTACTCCCACTACTTATCTTGAGAACCATTCTCCTATAAGTCTACGTTGAATCAAACAATTTGTACAACATGTTTGTAATATTATATCCAACTTTTAGATATCTCATAACATTTTATTACCCATTTTAGTTATAAACTTAATGGATAATATATGCTTCAATTAAGCATCACATCCCTAAATCATTAACTTTGATTCTTTCAAAGACTTGGTGTTTCATATCTAATATGATATCTTGCCAATTGATTTGATTGGACCTTCAGAAGGGAAGTCATTACACTAGGCATAGTTATAGAAGAAATAATATTGCATTATACAATATCACATTTTGTCTTTTTCTCCTTACATAAATCCGCTCTCTTATGAATTTAGTTGTGAAGGTATTGACTAGATAATATCATTCCTTATAGATAACTGAAAATTTAAAAATTACCACAATGATCTGATCGAAGTGCTTCAGCATTCTCAATGCTTAATTTCTATTTATATTCAACCAATTTGAACTTTTCAAAATTTTAAATCATTATTTCATTTAATATGTATAACTATATCACATAAAGTCATTAGTCATCTAATGAAATATAAGTATTATCCTTTTTATAAATTTTTATTCTATCCAATACATCACATATATCATATTTAATAATTCAATATCATCATCATCCTTTCACCAAAGGTTGATTTAGTTATTCTTCAACTTGAAAAGTTTCATACGATTCATAATCGAAATGATACACATATCCTTGTATGTAAATTTATGATTCCCATTTTGTTGATTTAACCAACATCGCATAAAAGAATTGTCTGGTTATCTAACTTTTTATTCTTGCTATTTATTTTAACCGCTAGTCTCCTTTGATCCATCATATACAGACCATTTACATAAACTGGATCAACTACTTTTACTTATCAATTTATTTCTTATCATGCTTTGAACATTATAATAATGTTGAATATAAATTCAGTATCAAATACTCAAAAGCATGAACTAGAAATACTTATGATCTCTATCATGTCTCGTATAGGCAAGAAATGTCATGTAATCATTTTCTTCTTATGACAACTATTATATATCATACTATAGCAAAGCCTTTAATTGTAGTCCATAATTATGCTTTTATTAGGTTAAGTTAAATGGAACAATTCTATCAAGGTACTATACCTTTTAGTTCTACTTTATGCAACCTCTTGCTATCATGAAGTTGACATACATCTTACATGTTGTCTTCAAAGTTTATGAGACACTAATCAACTCAAAATGTTGATACATTTTGTCATCTATATGATTTTGACATATTTCTAAAACTTTGTCACCGAATCCGCAACAAGGATTATATAACATAATAGACATACAATTTTCTATAAAAACTTTTAAGAACTCTTCTTAAACATAACTTATGTCTAAGAAATTGAGTTCACTGACTTACTATCAACTATATTAAACGAGGTGAGTTTCACTCAAAAAAAAAAAATGTAAGAAAGCATGCAATTAATTATATGTCATGACTACCAAATGAGATTAGGACTTTAATTATATTTGGTTACTCCCACTATTTCATTTGAAATAATAGCCCTCACTACTATTCGGAAAGATTGTTATAATCTTTCTAATAGGCTAGGATCCCATTAAGATATAATTGATCTTTAATTTGCTCAACAAACCAACTAAACTTAAATTAGGTAGATATCAACTTTATCAATCACATCACATGCGACTCTTAGATTTGTAAGTGACAACTCTTGTCAAAACATATCTAATATATTATTCCTAAGCCTGCCTCTAAATTTATATCATAAGGAGTTTCCTCATCCAAATCACACAAATTTAAGTAGAACTCACTATCATAAGACTAAATATGTTTGGGTTAAAATGGCCTTGAGTTTGCTCAACAAGCCTATAATAAGCAAAACTTTAGTTTATTCTCATAAGAATGGAAGACAATAATCACGTCCTCAACGTGTACTTAATATTTTAACGAGGGATTTTAACTTCATTTATCTCATCAAACACAAAATTGCATGTAAAATATCACATATAAAACATACAATTTAACATGCATCCAATATATATATCAACCATATAAATAATGTATGCATCTTATGCACTTATAATCAAATTATATGCATAAAACGTCAAGCTTCGTTTGATTCCAGTTATTGATTTTCATAATATAAAATAATATTTCCAACTCCTTCGAAAAATAAATTATATTAAATTCATTGATTCCTAAATAAATTAAAATTCTTATTCTGAATAGAAATTTAATTTAATTTGAAAACAATTTTCAAATCCAATTGGAAACAATTTCCAATTTATCTCGACTCTTTTAATAAAATTTAATTGAAAACAATGTTCAATAAATTATTCTACTTACTTATTATAATTTAGAAAAACTCCTTTGTCAAAATTATATAAGTAAAACATTCTAATCCAATTAGAAGACTATTTTTAATCTCATTAGAAATTATTTTTCCTTTATTAGAAAACTATTTTCTAAAATTAAAAGGAAACTACATTCAAAATTAATGAAACACTTTTAAATTTAATTAAGAAAGTATTTATATTTTCTTTATTTAGAGATTTATTTTTTAAGTAATTAGGAAATCTTTCTTTAATAAGTCAGAAAACTAATTTTCAAAATATTACAGAAAGCACTTTTTTTAATTAATAAATGAAAACGCTTTTCAAACATTAACCAAGAAAAATACTTTTTCAAAAAACCAAGAAACTTGTTATTCATAAATCAAGAAACAATTTCTGAATAAATTGAATAATAATTCTCTAAACAAATGTAGTCATAAAATTAATTTATCTCAATCAAATTGAAATAAATAATTTTAATTAAGAAATGAGTTTTTTTAATTATATAAGAAAACAATTTTCTTAATTTTAAAGAGTTCAATTAATTAATTTCAATCTAATTAAAACTAATTAATCGTAATTTTAGAAACTACTTTTCTAATGAATTAATTTCAATCTTGTTGAAACTAATTAATTTTAATTTTAGAAACTACTTTTCCAAAATTAATTAGGAATCAATTTAATTATTAATCTTAATCAAATTAAGAAAAATAATTACCTTAATTTTGAAATTGATTTGATTTTAAAACAATTTAAAATCATGTTTGGAATTTAATGAAATAAAGAATACATTATTCCTTATTTAAATTATTCCTTTTCAAGTTTAAGTCAAACCTTATAACCAAACAAAACCCAGTTATTCTAAACATATGTCCAAACAAGCTTATTCTCTTATTCCTAACTTAAGGCCAAACACCATTAATTTTTACCTTGTTTTCAAACACACTTCATCTTCATCTTTAAAAAAATCCTAAAATAGAAAAGGGTCAGCCTTCTCCAAGACTACCGCTGACAACCACCAGTCGCAAACAACTGTCGTCGCCACTGGTTACATTGCACCACAAGCCTTTAGTCACGCAATTGCTACATTTTAGCATAATAGTATCAAGAACAATGCAATTGGAAAGCTATAAATATTTCGGTTGAGGAAAGAGGAGTGTGGTGGCAATCATGACAGTGGTAGCAGGGATAATGGGCATGCACAATATGATGACCAATATTACCAGTATCAACAAAAGCGGCCCCTTTTTCACCAACATCGAATATAAAACCCAAAGCAATTTCCCAGTGTCAATAATTAAACACATACATCACCCCAAACAACAACGAAAACTCGCAGATAAAGGGCAATGCGTTTTTCAGGACACACACACACCTTATTCAATTTCTAGTTGTTGTTTCCTAGATTTAAGTCTTGTTTTGGGTATTTAAATTTGAACTTTTTTAGATTTCATTAAACTGAGTTTCATAAACTAGTTCTAAGGGTTCAAAGTGTACACAAATTTAATTTTCAGAACCAAAAGCAAACAACATATGCGAAAACAAGGCTTAAGGCGAATTTCCAAAAATGCAATACCCAGAATAAAGGACATGAACAAAATTTCAGAATTCTAGAACAATTATAGGATTTATGAAGAATTAGATCAGATCAGATTCTTTTCAATTCCTAATTTTCGATCAATAACAGTCACATATGTTTTAATCAAATTACAGAAATAAAATATGGCTCTAATACCACTATTAAGAAATCGGGTCAGAATTCGATCCCAACCACAGCAGAAGAATTATGAAACTTTTCGTAACATTTGATTTTTTTGAAAACCAAGATCTCTTAATTCTATAAAATGATTAACATAAATCATAATAAAGGAAAACTTAATTCATACCTTATTCCGAAGCTTGATCTTTTCTTGTTGTATCCCTCGAACCATTTCCAAAACAGATTTGTCTCAATCACCATAGTCGCACAAATTTACGGCCTCTAATGATATCTACAGAATACGTTGAGAGAACTTTGTAACTCTTACAGAGAGGATTAAGCAAGAAGTGTTAGCTCGATAGAGCTTAAGCCTATTTATACTAGGTTTTGGACATATTAGTAACTTAATTTCAATTAAAATTTAATTGAAATTATATCCTAATTTCAATCAAACTTTAATTAAAATTACAAATAATTTTAATTAAATACCAATTATGCCAAAATAAGATTCAATATCTCATATTGACCCTTATTTATTAAATATCTCATATTTAATCATAAAGTTTCTCAAAATTTACAATCAAGTTCAACGTGATTAAATTAACTTTGCTCTCTTCAATCCATTCTATATGTGAGACCCATTAGGTTCCCAAATATATTAGCAATGATTACAAATTATAATTCCAATTCATAATTAGAATTAGCTAAATTAGAACTCCTTTTAACTTATATTTAATTCTCCAATTAAATAATTTATAATCATAGATCAAGATTGGCTCTAGCAACATGTCATGACCACCCAAATATTTAGGAATGTCGAAGTAATTTTGAATAACCTTTTTGTGCATGATTTTTTTCATGTAATTCTATTCTTTCATCATACAATGTACCGATTAGACCTAGAAAATGAAATTAATGTCTACTTTATTTTGAGTCCAATTATATTAGTTCTCCATCATTAGCTATCGATTCAGTTAATGACATCTGTAAACTATTTACAAAGTGTCATTTCTCTTTGGTCAAGGATTTCCCAAATCAATACTAATTAAGAACAACAGAACATTCTCCCTAATTACTTTAGGGAGATGAATAATATCTTGATCACTCAACTACTTTCATATAGTTCATGATACATCCAATGACTACCGATTAAACGATTCATGATTAAATAGATCATAATTAGTATCTAAATATAGCAATCCCTATATAAGATAACTTTGGTGACCTTAAGTCAAAGGATCACTTATACAATCATTACAGTGAGAATTCCATAGACATATAAGTAAGGTTCTAAATGGATTTCTCATATCAGGTATATTTAGTGAAGTTGTTAAGTCAATTATAATGCAATTCTGTTGGACTTAATTTTGGTTGATTTATGAAATTTGTGTTCGTAAATTAATGGAATTATTTTTTAAATATTCACAGGTGGTTGTCAATACCAAAAATATGAAAAAGGATCAAAAAGATGAAAAATATGGCAAGAAGTCTGAAAATTTCAGATTGGTCAAAATTCAGAGATTAGGCGTGGGCACTCCTAAGGACAAAATCCCAAATCTGCAGATTTCCAGAATTCGTCTCCAATTAGAACACAACCATCCAAGATCTTCTCAACCTCTTTTCAAGATGTCTTCCACCGAAATTAAAAGACCAATCAATCTGGATCAAATCAAAACAAGAAAAAGAAGAGATTTAATTCAATGAGGATGCTTATGGTGATTGTCGTACATCTATGGTGTGAGGGTTAGAAAGAAGTCATGTAATCTCCTTAGGCTGCCGCATACATATATATATTAGGGTAAAAGAGGGGAAGCATGATTGGGCAGTGAGATAATCGTAGAATAGGTTTAGAATAGGATTTATTTTCCTTTGGCTATCGCATATTCTCTTCTCAATTAGAAATTACCGCATCTGGGTTTTCTGTTGTTTTTCATTATTCAGCCAATTATCGCATATTTCCATCCTCGACTGACGCACCTTCTCTGCTGCTGATTTTCTTGCTCTTCAAAACCATCGTATTTTTGCTGTTCTTGGAGACAGCCGCACTCTTATTTTCTTCTTGTTCTTCACTAGTCAACAGATCATCTTCTTTTCTCTTGGCTGCCGCACCATGGGTCTTCGCTGTTCACGTCTTCAATTTCTTCAACAGTTCCTCGCATGCCCATCCTTGCTACCGCAAATTGCTTTCTCTTCTATTCACGTTGTTGAAGTCTTCAAATAGTGTCATCGCATATCAATCTCCTTTGCTGCCGCAATTTCAATTAATTAGCTTTTATGGTTTAATTCTCCTGCACTTTCCAAGTAGTAATCGTAGGCTTAGGGCTTTTAGTTAATTTAATTTTTTGATTTTTGTCTTTAAGTTTCTGCATAGATTTCAATTAGGGATTTTTATTAGTTTCAATAAAGACCAGTTATGGAGGCAATTCTTTTGATTATTTCTTTTGATTTCAATTTAATTATGATTAACTAATTTTCTTGTCTTGGTTGAGGGATCCATGTTCTATGTTATTATGGTGAGATTTTCTTGATATTTTTCATATTGTTAATGAGCATTGGATAATTTCAGATCGATCTTTTTAATTGGATTTGTTAGTTTCTAGGAGCGCTACTAGAGATTAATTGATTCAATTGCTAGGTTAATAAAATCTGACGTTCAATTTTGGTAACCACATGTAGCAATTAGGATTAACCCCTCTACGTTAGAGCCGGAAAATTCTAAGAAATTATCCACTTGATTGATTTCATGTCGTACATGTTTATCACTTGTCATTCGTTCTTAATGCTATTATTCAATTTACCTATGATCGTATCTAGGTTATTGTTTAATAAGATTGCTAGGATACATGTTT
>JAOQMR010000004.1:22865381-22879462 GCA_027563865.1 Erythroxylum pelleterianum
GTTTGGGGTGAACCAGGATAAAACTCTGTGTTCAACTTTCTTAACTCTCATTCTCATATACTTGTATTGCTTACTGTCTCATTATTAACAAAGTAATAGCAATTTGATTAAACAAGTGCTGACTCAAAAAGAGGATATAAGTGAAAAATATATACAATTCAACCCCCCCCTTCTTGTGTGTTTGATTATCATATTATTAACGTGTGATTCACTTCAGTATATTTAGGTCCGACCTTGGGCCATGGTGGCCCGGCAGGTCAAGATGGGTTAGCCTTTGGCCTAGCCTGAAGAGCCACAGGTGGGCGGGGTTGGTCCTTTTTTTTAGAACTTCTAAAACAACGTTGTTTTTGACAAAATGACGCCGTTTTAGAAGTAATCGTAGGGCCACGGACTAGCTCATGGCTCGCCTAACCTTGGTTCATGACAAAATTGGGCCAGATCAACCTAGGTCAAAATTGGGTCAGGTCGAGCTAGGCAAGGCCCTTTTGACATCTCTAGTACCAAAAGAGAGCATATTAGAGAACAAAAGATTAAACTAGAGATGTCGAGTGTTAGCACAAGTGACAGGTATACTAATGACTGAAATCAAAAATCTTTTTTTCTTCGATTTTAATTATGAAGTATTGAATATGATTGTGTAAGTCCTCATGCAAAAGTTAAATTTTAGTTTATTAAACTTTAACTTAACTTTTTTTATGATTGTGGACCAATAAATATGTTAGTTTTTAAATATCACATGCCACTCGTATTTAGATGATTCAATCATATTCTCAATATAAAAGTATTTTATACAAACTATATGATAAAACTAACTTTGTAGTGATCAATTCACATGATAAAGTAATATAAGGAAAGCACTCCAAAATAAATCATTCAAGATCTACCTACTTGAAACTCTTAACAACTTTCTTTCTAAGATTTCAACTCTTCTTCAAATAATTGAATGTGTAATATTACATAGATAAAGTACAAAGGATATCTATATATAAGCTTACAAAAGCTTAGGGAACAATCAAATCACCTACTTTCTTCACTAACCCACTAAGTTAGTGAGAAGTTACTTCTTCTGCTAACTCTAATAAATTAGTAGGAAGATCTTTTTTAAGTCACTAACTCCACTTAGCATATAAAAAATATATTTGGAAGTTGTCCGCTTCGTTTTCGTCTCATCGGACCACTTTTTCACTACTTTAAGTAGTACTTTCACTTTATATGGTAGTGTTTCTATTTTCTATCTCGCTAATTTAATGTTATTTTAATTTTTTATCACATTATCACCTCTAAAAGACAAGTGTCTTAATAAGCATTTGGTTTAGCCATGTCGAGTCATTTTTGCGTATGGTTTATTCAAGTATGTCTATGCTGCAATCACATTGCTTTATAAATTAGCAATAATCCAATCTATTATATAATAAACATCACAATTTTAAATACCTTTTTACGTCCTCAACGAAGCTAAGTGCCTTTATACATCCTTAGTATGACTTAATTACTAGATCATCTTAAGATTTGTATTCAAATTTGCCCATTATCAAAGATTTTTGCTGATGTGCACTAAAGTATTCCTCGTTTGCTCTTGTGTTTCCCTTAATATTATCTATTTTATGTTGCTTACTCGTAGGTCTTTACCTTATTATATTATCAATATGACATCTTCATGTCAACTTGAGTGTTGAATATCAATTAAAGCTCACTAATACTTGCACAATTCAATAACTTAGACTTAAAGTTCTAACAAATCATTCCCACTAAAAAAAATTGACGCTCCTTTCAAAGTAATTCATAGAGAACTTCTTCATAAATGATTCTCTTATAGACTATTTAGTCAAACTTTGAAGATAAAAGCTAGTTTTTATTTTTATTGGCACGTCATCTACTTACTTTCCTCTCCATTAGGTTTATTTTTCATTGGAAACTCCTTCATAAAGCGTATTACACCTGCCATAGTATAATTGTTGATGTAGACTTTTTTTGACAAGTCCTACCTTCTTTTCTTTAATCTTCCATAACTATGAAACTGATTTGCTTCTCTCTCACTTTTCATTTCAGGCATTTATAAGCAAAATTCCCTCCACAAATAATATAAGCAATATCTCTTTTTTGATTGTTTCTTTGACTTATTGTGAGAAGTTTTGTATACCTTTCCATTATCTTTTACTGATCCATTTTAAGTTCCATCATTTTCGTACCTTTTTTGCTAGTTTGAACAGGTGGTGGTACTTGGAGGTCCACCAAGGCATTTGTAATCGCTACTGCTTTAGGCAGGTCTTTTGCATTTTGCTTTCAAAGCTTAACCTGTGCACAATCCTATAAGCCACTTATAAAGTTAAACAACTTGTTTTCCTCTAACATGTCTTGTAAGTCCAATATAAAAGAAGTGAATTTTCATTCATTCTTTCACATAGAGTTATTTTGCTTCAACCATTTTAAAGCTTCTCTTGAAAGCTATGAAGTATTGCTAAGGAGGAACTGATCCATTAGTTCTTTCTTAATTTTCTCCTAAGTGTCAATGGAGATTTACCTACATTAATATCATTTGAGGTACCCATCTTCTACAACAACATTGTGTACCATATACATTATTATGATTGACACCTTTTTTTTTAATCGAACATCTTTTTTACTGTAAATTTCACTCCATATCTTATTAAAAAATTTAAGTTCTTTTGCACTCCACTTATGATCAAAAACTTATGAGACTTTTACATTCACTAAATTCTCTCCTATTGAACTATTAGTTTGTTCTTAGATATATCGCATTTGAGCACTAATAAGTTACAGTGCATCTCTTCATTAGATTTCAACTATTTCTTGAAAGCTCTCTTTGTTTCTTGAAGTTCCATCATCAAGGCTTAAAAAGTTCTAAGAATGAAACTACATTGTCCTCCGTTAGCACTAAAAGACCAATTATT
This sequence comes from Erythroxylum pelleterianum, assembly GCA_027563865.1. Lineage (NCBI taxonomy): Eukaryota > Viridiplantae > Streptophyta > Magnoliopsida > Malpighiales > Erythroxylaceae > Erythroxylum > Erythroxylum pelleterianum. The sequence goes on from JAOQMR010000004.1 coordinate 22,868,294, forward strand.
AATTTTTTTTTCACAAGATTGCTTCTACCGACTATTGTTAATAAACAATGTATGACCTCCTCACTAAGTTCTGATAACAATTATCATTGGAATTTTTTAGATGCAATAGAATAGGATAAAATTGCTTAATTCCTTAAATGGTAGTCAAGGTTTAGTCTGCTAAAGCCTAACTCAACCTTCCTTTATGATCGCCACCAATAAGTCCATTTGTTTCTAAATGCCTGTCACCACTCATGTTTAGGTGTTTCACTCACACTCTTAACACATCAGGTTTCATCGTAAATAAATCAAATGAAACGAATAATATGGATACAACAAAGTCAATCTTTTATTGATATATTCATACAATAATTTAATACAAAGATTCGAGTTACTTTTAACTTGAAACACTCTACTATAAATTGTTCAAGATCTTTCTACTCAAATTTCTCAATAGGAACTTTCTTTTAAATCTTTGAGCTCTCTTGTAGATAATTAAATATACAGTGTACACAAATGAAATATAAAGGATTCCTTTATATAGGCTTACAAGAATTTAAGGACCAAGTAAACTTAAACTATTCACTTTGTTCACTAACTTACCAAGTTAGTTGAGAGTTACTACTTCTTCTATTAAACCACCAAGTTAGCAGGAAGTTATCTATATTAGGCCACTAACTTTACTCTAACAAATGAAATATATGTTTGGAAGATGCTCATTCTATTGACATAGCATCCAACCACTTTCCCACTACCTGAAGAAGTATTCCCATCTTGTAATGTAATGCTCCTACTTTTTTAGCCTACTACTTTCACATTCTTATCATATGTCACCATATCTCCACCTCTTGAAGACAAGTACTTTGATGAGCCTCTGGTTTAACCATCCCAACTCATTTTTGTGCATGGTCCATCCAAGTACGTCCACAATGCAATCATAATATTCAATGATCTAACACTACAAGAAAATAAGGCATTCTGCGACGTTTTAAAAACGTCACAGAATGTCCAAAAACTTAAAAAACGTCACAAAAAACGTCGTGGAATGTAGTGTAGCTAAAAGGTATTCGCGACGTTTTATGAAAAACGTCACAGAAAATACTGACATTCTGCGACGTTTTTAAAAAACGTCGCGGAATGTCTTCTGCGACATTTTTCGAAACGTCGCAGAATGTCTTCCGTGACGTTATTATTATTATTTTCATTAATTTTCCATTTTTTCAAAAATTATATTAATGTAATAATTTTTAATTTTAATAATTATTTTTTAAAATACAATTTTTGATCTTATTTGTTAAATAACTATTCAATATTATTTTTAAATTTTATTTATTTAATAATTCTTCAATTTTTTTAGTCCTATATACATTTCTCCACTTTCTAATGTTAAAATGAGGTACAATTACTCCAGAAAATACATATCAAACCAGAAGAATATGCTGAAGAAAATGAGCATTGCCAAAAAGGAAATGAGTTAGGACAGTGAAGATTACATCCAACTTCTGTCATTTGAACATAATCTGCATCTATTATTGTGTACTCTTGCCACAGGAAACGTGATTTACAAATTCCTAAAACAAATTTAATCTTAAAAATAGTAATGAAAAGAGAAAAAAGAAATTCGTGTCTTCTGAATCTGTTTTACTGCAGCTTGCAGGCCCAGAAATCACAAACTGATTGCCAGCAATAGCAGATTCAGCAGCAACCACAGCTTCAGGGCTGTGGAGATCTGCTACACCTAGCATCAAATCCTGCAAATAAGAAATATTAAAAATAAATTAACAAATCCCTTTTTAAGCCAATAGCCACACGAGAGAACAGGGATTCTCCTTTACCATTTCAATGACTTGAGCTTCATTTCCACTGAGTGCCTCAATATCATAGTCGTGAGAATTATCCTACATTTGAACAAGAAAACTAGCAGAAATTTGAAGGAAACAAGTTATTGTTGACAGGAAGATGAATTCCAAGTAACATGCAAACATACCTTAGCATTCTGCTGCAGCCGTTTATTAGCTTCAGCCATCACTCCAAGGAAATCTTTCACTTTCCCCAAAACTGTGACCAAGGTGAAGATATCAGAACCAAATTACAAGCAAGAGCAGAGCATAAGTCAGTAACTCAATAATATTACTGAAAGAAAAACACCGGAAGTGCCATAAAACATTTTTCCTACAAACGGAATTACTCTTAGCACACAAGTTATTTTTCTAACAAACATCATTGAAACTTAGCCAACTATTATACAGGAAAAGTTATTTGTAATGCAGATTTGCCTGTCTGACAAAACCACGGTTGTTTGTGAACATGAAACAGAAAAGAAGAAATAATTGAACTAAACCAGCGAATATAGTTCCACTCTACACCAATGTTTCTCTCTTTCTTATAAACACCAAGTCACCAAAAGAGTTGTTGCTTTTCAACACAAGATGTCATTAGTTATGGAAAGGAACAAAAACGTAAATAAACAAACACTAAGTTACAAATACAAAACGTAATGAACTTCAACTTTCAAAATTGACATCAATCAAAACTTGAGCAAACAAAGTAAAGAGTCTGTGAATCAGATTAACCAAAATCCTTAAACGGGTTACCTTGATGTTGGGGAACTGAACTGGTGATGGGCTTTCCAACTGATGGGTGTATCTTGGTTTGACACTGCAAGTCTTTGTTCCATAAAAGAAGCGCATTCTCTACACATACATATTAACAGACCAAAAAGAAAATTAAGGAATAAACTCCAGGCGCATAAGCAAAAGAGCATTCAACAGTCAGTAGCTTCAACAGTCGTTATGTTCTATTTATCAGAACATAACGAACCAAACATCATATATACACCTGCAGAATCAGTATTATCCCCAAAGAATGACCATTTAAATAGAAATATGACACCTCAAAGAATACATCTTTACTATGAGGTCTTTATATGTTTGTTTGGATTGTGCTAGAGATGTACAAGAGGCATGAATTAAGAACTTCCACTTAGTTGAAGTCAACCTGAAAAAGTTTTATATCTTTGCTTATACAAGGAATGACTCGTAACTTAAACAAGATCAACACTGAGCTTGTGAAATGATCACTATTGTAGTTAACTTCAATTACTAAGATATAGTTCCAAGTCCAAACATCAACACCATATTGCAAACTGCTAATATCAGAATACATCAGAACTTGTACTTTACCTTCATAAATTTGGCACCTCCAAAGAACTCCTCTTGTTTAAGATGTGACGTCTTCACGTAGCGACTAACATATGTTGCTTTTCCGTCTTTTATGCGCATGCCATGAATCATCCTGCAAAACCAATTTGACAGGAAAAGATTTAAGTACATAGAAACAAGTAGATATCTTAACAAATCAAAAAGGAATGGTCCAATGAAGTTAAATCAACTGAACTACTAAAGCAGCAAAACAGATAACAACTTCTTTGAAGAAGAAGAAAATGTCTGTGGATGAGTGGTCCAACAGTCTGGTTTCTCACTTCTGTACTCATCAAACATTCACTAACACAATACAGTATATAAATCAATGGAGATTTCTTTTCATAAGCTCACTCACCCGTCTCCATCAAACCTGCAACAAAAACCAACCCAAGAAGAAATGTCAGAAGAAATGAAGAATTAAACATATGTATCTGATAAGAATCAAGAAAAAATTCCAGAAACAGCTATAATACCAGTGATATCCAGCAACAGGGCTAAACTTTGGATTAGGACCTACTCTCACAAATTCCCCATTCAAACATTCCTGAAACCGGTTAAAAAAAAGGAGAATAGAGAACATTCCTGCAGAATCAGTATTTGACAAAATCGGCGTCCCTAGTCTTGAGAGCCTCGTCGGAGGAGGCGGATGCAGACAACGACGAGTCCTTATCCTTCTCCTTCTGGAATGCAGAATAAACGTGTTTCTTGCAGTACTCTATGACCTTAGCGAGGATCGCTCCGGTGACGTTGGGCAAAGGGATCTCGCTGTCAGCACAGTCGTCCTCGACCATGTGCTTGATCGTCTGCGACGCCACGGCAACCGACTGCTCTATCTCGAAGGTCTCCCTGTCCGACGACTTGAGGATGATTTTCTTGGAGTCCAACATCGTGTCTCCGATTAGAAATCTCAACCCTAGATCGTTTAGATTGTTGCGTGATTACGACGGGTCACCTTTCGTTTTACTAGGGGGTCAGATTGTCTAGTAATAAACCATTAAGAGATGACAAAAATGAACACTAAAGAGAAGAAAGCAGAGTGAAGAAGGTAGAGAGAAGAAACTAATTTTGGGTGGGAAGAAGACAGATAAAAGAAACCAAGGAAAAAACGCGCGGGGATCAAAATGTTTTAACCAGACAAAAAAGCCAACGTCTTTTTGCGACGTTTTATTTAACAAAACGTCGTGATATTTATTTTATGACGTTTTATTAGTAAAACGTCGCATAACATTTGGACTTTTTGTGATTTTTTTTAAACGTCGCAAAAAGTCTTTATAATCTGTGACGTTTTATTAATAAAACGTCGGGAATTCTATTATTTTCTTATAGTGTACCCATTCGGTAGTTTCATACTTCTTTCATTTATTTAGTATTTTTTGTTTTGTTTGATACCAAAATCTCCATGGTTATATTTAGCTCTCGCGAGGTTCAGCCCATGGTACTAGAAGATGTATTGTTTATTAGCAAGCCAATGCCTTAAGCTACATCCTAATAGCTCAGCAATAAAACGGTCATTGCTTAACTAACTGATGGTAGGTTTAATTCCTATACAGGGTTTTTTGAATTTAAGAATGAACTAGAAATGAAGGGACTTGATCCTCTGGCCCTAGCCTGTGCCAGAGGATCTGAAGGTGACATGAAAGGGAAAAAGTATGGATGGAGCTTTACTTGCTTTAATAGCCTTTATTACGTCTTCATGTCATTGACGAATATGACAATGTAAACTTTAGCATCGTCACTAACCAACATTGTAGTTGGTAAAGGAACCGAGTCCAAAATATGATTACAAACTATCCCATAGGCTAGCTCAAATGGTACTTTCCCTGTAACAGTGTTGTTGTAAGCAAATTCTAATTATGACAGTGTTAGATCCTAGGTAGTAATATTTTCTCCGACAAGACATCACAACAGATTGCTTAAAGTACAATTGATCACCTCTGTTTGACCATTAGTTTGTTAATGACAGGTTGTAAAGTACTTCAATTGGGTTCCCAACTTCCTCCATAAGGTTCTCTAGAAGTTACTCATAAATTGCATGCATATATTAATTAGTTTTTTTAAAAGGTACTAACTTAATTAGTTAGTGTAAATTAAAAAACTAATTTCTAATTAATTATAGCCATAAGTGGTCATGCCACAAATGTATATAATATATGCATATATATATACACACAAAACAGACTTGCTAAGTATGCATATATATATATATATATATATATATATACACACACACATGAAACAGACAACCAATTGATAAGTAGTTTTGTCTTATAATAGCCATCAGTGGTAATAGCATTTTATATTGAAGAGGAAGGAAGTGCCTTAGGTCTCATATGATAAGACAAATAAAGTTTTCACGTAAAAAACCATTTCGTATAAAAAAAACCACGCCTCTGGTCTTCTTCCTCCTCTTGTCTGGTAGTTTTCTTTTTTTTCTCGAAAAATCCCAAAGAGAACAACTATCTCTTCTGGCTAATTTGTGCACTTCTTTTAAAAGAATTAAGTCTTCACCCTTGTAAATCGTCTACTGAAAGTTAAAGGAGCCTAAACTATAACTTTGGGCCTAAGTTAACATCGTAAGATTTGCCAATCGATAACCTATGAAACCCATCTATTTGGACTCCTGTTTTTGTTTAACCCATTACTAATAGGACTTGAAAGTATTCTCGGTCCAACTATCGTAAACGATAGGAGAAATAGAATACAAATTTTAAAATTTTGATGTAAATATGATAATACTTCTTTTTCTCTTTGTTTTTTTATCTAGTTTAAGTTTACACTATAACCAAAAAAAAGATCAAATATCATCCTATTTACAAGAAAACAATTGAAACTTGTAAGTTCAAATTATTTTCAAATTTTGCCTTAATTTCATTTTCCAAACGACATTGAAATGTGATGGAATGATAGTAGGGATAGCAAAGGGCCATTTCATAGGCCTGCCCATCAATTTTTTCAAAATTAAAAGTGTATGATGTCTTTTTTTTAAATTGGGTATAGGCCTAAGGACTAACTCGTTTAAACAAAACAATGTCGTTTTGTTTAAAATAGTTGAATTTTGGGTCGATCTAGGCCTGGGCCTTACTTATGGGCTAGCCCATTGAAAATACTTGAATTTGAACCCATAGGCTAGCCATTGCTATTCCTAATCATAGGTACCTCACATAGAATTTATAAAGAAAAGAAAAACTTACCTTAATACACATCACAAATACAAATTTTAATTACAAAAAAACTATTGTATACATTTTATGGAACGGCAAATGGTGTGGAGGATTTGTCCACCACATTGATAACGGTTCGCTGATGACTGTCGAGCTCTGGGGAGTTCACTGGGGACTTAAGCTAGCCTGGTTGTTGGGCTATCGCCTACTCATCTTGGAAGTGGATTCCTTATAAGTCATTAACATTCTCTCTGCTCCCATTACCATGACTAATCCGTATCATTTCTTGTTGACAGGTATTCGTAGTCTGCTCAACTAAGAGTGGGGAGGTCCACATCCAGCACGTGCACCAGGAGACAGCCGATCACCTGGCTGCCCTAGCCTTCAAGGCCCGCCCAGGCATTCATTATCTTCAGGAGCCTCCACTGCCTACTTGGGATCTCTATCAGGGGGACAGGCAAGGCGTAATGTACAACAGAACCTTGCACTAATGGACTGATGTTTTAGTTTCCTTGTATTAAAAAAAACAGTTTGTATTTGTGACAATATAAGGACCATTTATGGCAACTTATATGGGTTGCAATTATTTGTATTTTTGTAAGAGATTTTTGTTGATCTATTGGGTTAAGTGAATGAACATACACTTAAGGCTAAAAGTTCACTTTAAACCTCAATGTTTATAATAGAATATAGAATAAACCATAACATGTTTAAGTGTTTCAATTAAACTCTAACGTTTTTAAAATATTCAAAACAAACCTAAATAGATAGAAAATTTAAAAGAGTTAACTCCCCACTGTCTAAAATGTATAACAGGAAGTCCTAATGGCAAGTGGGATCACTTTTGACCCGCTATAATTCTATAACGAAAAGATCCTATTGAATTTTAGTTTATAAAAGACCGTGTCTTCAAAACAAGCCAACTAGGTCCCAAAGAGCAACAAAAAGACAAATTCAATGTGCTTTTTAATAAGGGATTTCAGAAACCAACAATATCTCTATTACTCTTACTAATCTTTTATGAGTTAAATAAATTAATTGGTTCAACTTTTATTCAATTTAACCTTTGATTTGAATTTTTTTTACACAAGGATACGATTTATATATTGTTACTCTTAGCATAAATTTAAAAGCTAAATCTATAGATTCTTTTGGAGTTTTAATCTTTATTAGTAGAGATGATTTAATTCAACTTTTTGAAAAGGGATTACAATTCAATGTTCAGTTCGTTTGGTAGTCCTAAGTTTGTTACCCATTCGGTAGTTTCATTACCCATTCGGTAGTTTCATACTTCTTTCATCTATTTAGTGTTTTTTTGTTTTGTTTGATACCAAAATCTCCATGGTTATATATAGCTCTCGCGAGGTTCAGCCCATGATACTTAGAAGATGTATTGTTTATTAGCAAGTCAATGCCTTAAGCCACATCCTAATAGCTAAGCAATGAAACGGTCATCGCTTAACTAACTGATGGTAGGTTTAATTCCTATACAGGGTTTTTTGAATTTAAGAATGAACTAGAAACGAAAGGGAAAACGTATGGATGGAGCTTTACTAGCTTTAATAACCTTTATTACGTCTTCACGCAATTGGTGAATATGATCAATGTAAGCTTTAGCATCGTCACTAACCAACATTGTAATTGATCATCTCTGTTTGACCATTAGTTTGTTAATGACAGGTTGTAAAGTACTTCAAATGGGTTCCCAACTTCATCCATAAGGTTCTCTAGAAGTTACTCATAAATTGCATGCATATATTAATTGGAAACTAATTTAACTAACTTAATTGGTTTTTTTTAAAGGTACTAACTTAATTAGTTAGTGTAAATTAGAAAAACTAATTTCTAATTCATTATAGCCATAAGTGGTAATAGCATTTTATATTGAAGAGGACGTAAGTGCCTTAGGTCTCATATGATAAGACAAATAAAGTTTTCACATAAAAAACCATTTCATATAAAAAAAATCAAGCCTCTGGTCTTCTTCCTCCTCTTATTTGGTAGTTTTTTGTTTTTTTCTCGAAAATTCCTAAAGAGAAAAAATAACTCTTTTGGCTTCGGAAAATTAAAAAAATAAAAACAAAGAAACAAAACCAGCAGCATTTTGAAGACCATTCAACAAAAAACGAGAAAGAATAATAAACCTTGTTGTTCTTAACATTTTCCTAAGCATCAGTTTTCACAGTTGCAAGCCACTTAGTTTTCATTGGATAGAGTCATCTTCCCAAACGCATGCATATAACATAAATACAAATTTAACAATGCTCTGATACTAATGTTAGAGATTAACAGATCAAAACATATCCACAAAGATTATGTTAAACACAGGATCGATTTTTATGCATAGAAAACAAAAAACACATACTTAGTTGTTCGTTGTAATTCCACCGATTAAAGAACTATCTATTTTCAGTTTCTACTGTAGAGATCTCCTACTCAATTTTCTGTAAACTTCAGAGAAGAAAAAGAAAGCCAGTATGAAACCAATATATGCAGATATCAGTTTTTTTTTCTCAAAACGTTGCCTTCATATATTTCTGTATATAACTACCTTTAATAATTATTTAAGAATGATGACGATTATACCCATCATGAGTCATCAGAACTAATGGAAGCCTTACAAAGGCTAATGCTTGCTAATTGAGGCGTAGCAAGTGAACTAGTGTTACCTTACCAATGTTTTGGATCTTTAGTAGTAGTCTCATTTTCTCTTTATGCTTAGCTTCCTTTCTCTTGTCTGTGAGAGATACCAGATCTAATTTAGCATCTACTTTCATCCTAACCCCCCTCCCAAACTAACTTGAATACTAGAAGCCTAATCAGCCTTTCACTCGTCCCTTCTAGCCTTCCATCCATTCATTCTTAAACTTGAACCTTCTCTTTGAGGAAGAGTCTCATAGTACGCCTATCACATATCAAGTAAAGATAGACTCTTTTCTTTATTACGACGATGTAGTTGGAGAAGTTTTAGTTGCTTTGACCTTCGAGCCTCTTTCTCTTATCTAGTTTTGTTACATCTAGTGCCAGTAAGCCAGACTTAATTCATGATAGAGGAGTAAGCAAAATCTCTGTCTAGAGCAAAAGAAAGAGACTTAGGCCTTCGTTCCTTACAGTATAAGATTAAAAAGAGTTATCAGTATTTTAAATAGATTATAAAACTAGCTTAGGAAGGACAGTTCACTCTGTAAAGCGTCGATTCCGGGATATTCACGATTGTAGTGTATTTCCTCAAGCTATTGGGGGATCCAGTTCTTAACCTTATTTTTTCCTTAAAGTTCCAGTTCTTAGGTAAGATTTAAGTGGTAGCGATCCATGTAGTGGCATATGCCTTTACAGATCATGGGGTTAGAGCTAACTATTGTCGAAACTTGTTAGTGTGGCTTACGAATAGCCGGCTAAGGGTTAGAGCAGCTATAGCTGTACCAAGGCAAGGGAAGGCTGGGAAGAGTCAACCTTAGAATAGGAGGAAAGAGATGGGCATCTGTTAGAATTTTACAACAGGCCTACGGTGTCACACAAAAAGGAAAATTACAGTACATACAAGTTTAAGTGAGATTTCATTCTAAAATTAATTGATGATAAGTGGAGTAGTCCACTAGATTTATATGTTGGTTTTCTTTTCTCTCTTTTTTTAATGTGAGACAAACTCCCACTTTTATATTTCAACACAGCTCCTCATGTATGGGTCTAGCACGTGACATAATCTATCATTTCAAGATGTTAATGACTAACATAAGAGCTACTCCACCTATCATCAATTAGTTTTAAAATGAAATCTTACTTAGACTTGTATGTAGTCTAACTTTCCTTCTCGTGTAGGCTATATGCTCATTGTAAAATTCTAACAGCATATTGTAAAATTCTACCAGCATCGAATACTCCTATTGAATGGGGTGCTATTGAATCTCGTGAGGTTCCTCTTCTTCGAATTAGATGGGCAACAATAGTAGAAGGAATTACATCGTAAGAGGACATCTATTGTGCTTTGGGACTGATGACGTTCCTTCTTACAAAGGATGAGATGGGATTGAGCTTTCCTTGATGGAAGCTCTCTTTGTCACAATAAGGGCTGCTATTGTTAGGAACGGAGTTGCTTGTTCACAAATCTCCGTGATTCATGATTGGGTCTTATCTCTCCAATACGTGAATTAGATAATTTCGAGAGGAATTAAGCACGACAAAAGACAGCTCAATAGAGCATAGACTATTGACCTTTTAGTTAAGGACTTATTTTTGTTCAAAATAACTTTTGCGGTAGACAAAAGTACTTTTGGACCTTTCAAAAACTAAACCAAACAGGGGCTTAAATCCTCCAAAGAAAGCAGGAACTGTCGTAAATTTACATTAAACTTGGTTTTGATGCTAGGAAATATTGTTTAGCTGTTTTCGTGCCATTTCAAATTTTTGTGTAATTATCAAATTTTTTATACGTTTATAGAGAGTAAAATTGAAACATTCATCTCTTATAAGATAAGACTATTAGGATTGATAAATTGATGCAGTAATTTATGTAATGAATACTTCTAAAAAGTGATGGCTATGCCGTTCGTTAGCTTTATCCTATAATAAAGCATTAAAACCGAGGCAAACATGCGGATTTATTGACGGCTAGCTAGAAGTAAGACATGGTGTGGTCTACTATGCACGTGGATGGAACTTGGAAAGTGTCAATCCCAGTCTTGGGATTTAGTCAATACATATTTCCTACGACTCTGTGTTCTGGATCAGGAATATGTTAATTCCACTTTCAATTGTCAACATATTACTTCCCTATATATACGTGGGACGGTTCCTTTTTGGTCCTAAACACAACTTATCCAGAACGA
>JAOQMR010000004.1:22935452-22952783 GCA_027563865.1 Erythroxylum pelleterianum
ATTAAGTTATTATTTCTTTCCTGATCTGAAACAAATAAATAAGACTTGTGAATTTATATATGTGAGGAATATTTTATCGTACTAAATCTCTGGTGTATCTTTGACAGAAACACACTCACTTCTCATCGTAGATATTTTTCTGTTATGATGTCCTTAGTGATTGACCACGACCATTTCTAATGTAAACTAGCATGCTTGATTTGCTCCTAGAAATATTGACAGACTCTCATCCGGTTCTGATCATCACAGTAGTAACAAGGGCTGATATATTAAGCTGGCACCAGGTTTAGCTACTATAGCTTGGCCCAGCTAGTTTTTAATGTTCAACAGGACTCCTGTACCTACCGATATAATGAAGAACCATGGAACAGTGTTTTTCTTCCAAAAAAATGTTTGATCTGATCCTTCAAGCTTTAAATAGACTCCGACAAAGCTGTTTGCTTTCCCTAATACTGTACCGAAATGTAGTTCGGGAAGTGTACTTGCATTGAATCATATGTCGAGGCTTATTGGGTATAGTAATAGTTGAGACTACTAATACTACCGTTTGGCCGCTAAGTTGATATGTACTTTTAACTCTTGCTCTTATAATGAAGGCTGATGAGGCTTCTAAACTAACACATCAGGCAAATAGCTATTACATAAATTATATCAAAGGTATAGCTAGCACTGACATGCTTGATCCGATCGAGTTCATTTCGATTCTTGGCCCAGAACTGGAAAAGACGTGCATAATATGTAATATACACAAGAAGACACTAGCGCTTTCCAACTTTTGTGCGTCATTCCAACAGGTGAAAAGCCAAACATGAATTTTCAGTGTCTCCTATATGTGACATGGAAAGTGATAATTCGAGCAGGCAAGCATTACTTTGTTAAACAATTTTTTATCAGTCAAGAGAGTACTCTCTCATTTAATTCATCAAATCCTAGTTACAACCCACAGTAATAACAGATATTTTTCAATAGAATAATAGTCTTTTTAATGTGTACGTTGTAGCTATTATGAGTATGACACTGATCTCTGATGGAGTTGAGTGTACAAGAGGTTTACCCGCTGAAGGCACTGCAGCTATATTAAATGATAAAGGAGGCATGTCGTACAAACAAAAGGCCAAATAGAAATGTGTACGGTTATATCTGCATCAACCATCAAATTTGTGTGTCATCACGTGGGCTTGATATTCGTGTTCATATATACTAATTAATGGACGCTGATACACAGGGGTCCACTTCTAGATAGGACTCGTAGACTAGTACCTTAATAGTGGGAAGACAATTCTTCAATTATTGGTTATGTAAAGAATTTTGAGCCTTCCCGTAGTTTGTTTACACATAGCAATATTACTCCACTATCAGATAAACTTTCTAGGTGGTGGTACATGCTTACAAATACCACCACCTAGAAAGTTTTAGGCTTCTTGGTTTCGATGCTATTCAAACTTGACAGTAATAATTAACAAGAAAGTCACATCTCTTTTTTTAAGTGGTTGAAAGTTTCTTTGCGGGGAAATGTTTGATGCCCTTTTCATTTTTCGGTTCTCTGTACAAGCTTGGCGAGGCATGCATATTCAGGATAGGGCACAAAGCTAGCTATACTTGCGGTTTTTGCTTTAGGTTTGATCCAATAAAAGTAGCTACCTTCGGCATTTTCTGAACAATTGCTCAGGTATCCTTTCTTGTCAACAGTCTTCTTTCTCAGTCTCTTTCTATGGCATCATTTGTCGCAATTTTTGCTACTTTTGCTCTAGTTCAATCACTATTTTAGAGAGAATTGTAGTTCACCAAAAGGCTTATTTAATGCACTTTGGCATGAACTTGTGTAAGAATCCTTGAAGTTTCTGTTACGGGGAGTGATACTTGAACCGAAAAGAAAGGATAAGATTTGTGGGATACTTTTACGTTTTTCTTTTTATATCAAGATACTATATCAGTTCATATTATAATCTGGAAACTATAGGAGAAAATCTCTAAATAGTAAATACATATATAGGCAGAATTTCATTGTTAAATCTGGATAAAGCATATAATAAATATCGGTATGTTATATATTTAACTTAGTAAGTCCCTTGTACATAATCTCTCTGTGTTGAACCGCTCGTTTCTTTATCATATTGCAATTTTAAAAGAATAATTTTAGGTTTAATTTAATCTTTATTTTTTCAAGTAAACTGCACTTGAACATGGCACAAATTATTGTAAGAATATCATGTTTGAACTTCACCAAATCCCACTTGCAAGATATTCAACAAACTGTTAATGGTTAATTACAGTTGATTCTCTGCCGTAAGCAATTTCTCTTTTATTTTAATTCATCATTTCTAAAATTATCATATACTTTCCAAATTTTTGTTTTTTATTTCATTTGTATCTTTTAATATCATTTTTTGTTTAAAAAAATTAATGAAGAATGCACAAACTACATCGTATAACTTAATTAGATACTACTTAACATTTGTCATAGGGTTTTCATATAAAACAGGACCTTACTTGCTGTCATCTTTCAAAATTACGATGTGGCTTATAAATGGGACAAATTCATTTAGATATTACATCTCCCAAATTACACGATGTTTGTTGAATATTGATTTAAAATTTGTTTTGACTTGGTTTTTATTTAAAGAAAAAATTTGTTATTTGTTAGGATTAGAAGTAGTAAGACAGAGTAGTACAGATACAGATTATTGGAGTAGTAAAGATAAAATTTGTTACTTATTAGAAGATAAAATTTTATTTTTTAAAATAAATTTTTTATTTATTAGGATTTAAATTTCATTGAAAAAACCTATATAAAGGCATCATTTTCATAATAAAAAGTAGCACCAGTAAAGATTAACAATTTGTGTCAATCAATTGTTGTTCATTATTCTTCTCTCCTACTCTTTCCCCAACAAAGTGGTATTAGAGCTTAATACTAGGCTTGGTCTTCTTTTTTCTACGTTAAGGGAACAGTAGTGTGCAAGAGTGAAGAATTTCCATGTCAAAAAGTGGTAGACAAGCTTCTCGTGACCCTTCCCAAAGGTATGAAACTAAAATCTTATCACTTGAAGATTCTAAAGATCTATCAAAAATAACCTTTGCATAGTTACTAAATGCTCTTCAAGCTATGAATCAAAGAAAAATGACGAGAGAGTAGGAAACTGAAGATAAAATTGATAGGGTTTATTTAGTCAAGACTTCATAAATAAATATGGTCCAAGAGATAAAAGAAGAAGATCATAGAGAGAAGTGCTCCAACAATTGAATGTTGATGATGGTGATGAGAAGTGCATCATATTTGAAGAGGAGTGCTTCACAATTTATTTGAAGAGAAGTTTTCCATGTATCTAATTTTAAATCAAGGGAGAGTGTTAAATATTTATTTAAAATTTATTTTGACTTGATATTTTTTTTAAAGATAAAATTTGTTATCTATTAAGATTGAGAGTAGTAAGATAAAGTAGTAAAGATAAAGATTATCTGATAGTGGAGTAATAAAGATAAGATTTGTTATATGTTAGAAGATATAATTTTATTTGTTAAGATACAGTTGTTATTTGTTATGATTTAAACTTTGTTATAAAAACTTATATAAAGACATGAGTTTCAAAAAAAAAAAGTAGCAGCAGTAAAGATTAGCAATTTGTGTGAATCAATTGTTGTTCATTTTTCTTCTCTACCCCTCTTTCCCCAACAATGTTATGTATTAGATGATACAAATGTGACATATATTATGTCAGGTAATACCTAATTAAGTTATACAATATTATTTATTATTTATATTAAAAATCAATCAAATAATATCATTAAAGAGTACAAATAAAATAAAAACAAAATTTGACAAAGTATATAATCATTTTTAGAAAATAAAAATAAAATATCTAAATTATATATGATCCAATATTTTTAATCAAAGATGAATTTTTAGACTTACTTTCATACCAAAAAATGTAGCTTATTATATAGGGCTTCAAAATTTAGACTGATCTATAAGGAACCTTTTGTCTCTTCAAGCAAAATGAAAGTTGGGGAAAGAATCAAAGAAACCTCAAAGAGGGGCAAAAAATTAAATCGTAAACTTAAAACCCCAAAAAAACGAGAAAAGAAATACAATAACAACAACAATAATACCTAGTAAGAGTCCCACAGAAATATGGTATGGGAAAGTCTAATATTTCATAGTCTTAACTTTACTAGATAAAAAGGCTATTTTCGATAGACCCACATATAATATAAAATAATAATAATACAAAATATAAATAAATACGTCTACATAAAATAATAAAAATGTAATTTAATATATAATACATTACATCTATAACATAGTATATATTAAATACACAAATCAGGAAAAAGATAAGCAAAAAAATTCAAATCAGTCATTACATGACAATAATTTAACTAAGACACTACTTAGGTTAAATAACTAGAAGAGAAGCACTACGTTTAAAATAATAATAAAAATAATAATAAAAATAACTATAAAATAAAAATCTAAGAAAAATATTTAAAAGACTTAAGAGAACAAGAAATGCCTCTCTAAGTGAGATTTTTTATTCATATCCTAGTATGCTAAAGTTTTCTATTGTGAGTCATGTCCTCGATAAGTTCTAGCAAAGTCATATTATTTTTTATTACTTCTCCCAGTTCTTCTTAGGCTTTTTTTTTTCCTCTTATAGTCTTTAAGTATTATTTTCTCGCATTTTCTCACAGTAGCATCAAGATGTCTCCTTTTTAACATGTTTGAACTACCGAAATCTCGTCTCTCTTAATTTTTCATTAATACTGGCCACCTTTAATTTGTCCCTTATTAATACATTCTTGACCTTATCTCTTCTAGTAAGGTTACACATCGAACAAAACATTCTCATTTTCATCGCTAGTAGCTTATGACTATGTACTTGTTGGACTAACAAACACTTCGCCTCATATAACAATTACTAGCTTAATTACTAAACGAGAAATTTTACCTTTGAACTTGAGTAGTATCTTTTTATTACATAAAACTCACGATTCACTTCTTCATACTACAACAAAACTGACTATTAGTTATGACTTTTTTGAAAATTGTCGCTAAAAGTCAAACTTTAGGTGACGTTTTACAAATTTGTCACTAAATGTATGTCTTTGGCAACGATTTATGGGAATCGTCGCAAAAGGCTCATCCTTTTATGATGGTTTAGCAATTTCTTCACCAAAGGTCGAGCTTTTGATGACGACTCCAAATTTTTTAAAATCATCGCCAAAAGTTCAAACAACAAAATCAAATTTAACATTATTGAAAATGATTCTAAGTGTAAAAACAAATTTAGCTACCAAAAATTGTCAAATCATTTCAATAATTTATGATAATATAAACTTAAAATTAATTAATATTACATAGATTTATACTTTTTATTTTTATCTTTTAAATTATATGATTTGACAATTTTTGTAAGGTATCACAAAAATTTTCAAATATTTTTAATATAAAGTTCGTAATATAATGATCATATATGATTCTTATATAAAAATAAATATTAAAATATGGTAAGTAATATAATATAATATAATGATATATGGTAAGTAATACAAGATTTTAATGAGAAGTTTAACAATTCTTACAGACAAAAAAATAAATAAAGTTTCACTCCTAATATTCCATTGAAAAGGAAAGAAATATTTTTTTTGGATTTCAAGTGACATGAGACTCGGTAGAAAAGGTAAAAGAGTTCCTTATATTCGGATTCCTAAGAAGGCTCTTTGTACATTTGAAAGCATCAATTGAAATAGTCAAAGATCTTACTTTAGGTATTGGTGTATTGACACCCTCTTCCAACTACTTCATAGCTTTAACTAAACTAGCAGAATATACAATGAATGATTCCCCAGATGCAGTATGAATTATTGAATTAGATGAATTGCATATTCACCTAAGAAACAAATAGTATAAAACTTAAATAGCTAAGTCAAATGGTATAAGGAATCCAAATTTGAACACATGCATACTTGATTAAATAGACATACTTTTTGGAATCGATGACTATTCTAAAACTACCAATTTTCCTAATCTTGTATGGACTATCGAGAAATTGCCACGGCCTCCATTTTCATCTATGTTCTCTTCAAGATTCAAGGAAGCCTTATACAACACATAGTATATACAATCCAACGTTCATCTAATAGCTTCCTAACAGAAAATGGGATGCATATGATAAAGAAAGAGAGCTAATTTGGACAATACTGAAACCTTTAAAGAAGAAGAATGACAATTAAAGGAAAAGGGTGATTAAACTCTGATAAGGAGATTTGTTGTTCATTGATGTGTTCTTCATTAGGGAAAATTTTGCCACTTTCTTCCTATCAAAGCTCATTTTTGCCATCAAAAACTAATCGCCACGTCAACATTCAGTGATGAATTTATGGAAACAGTTTTATTCTAACAAGTTAATAGGAGACTTCTTATTTGAATGTTTCAACATTCTAGCAATGTTAATTTTGTGATCTATTAACTAAGACTACTTCATATTTGAGAATGTTAAATTTCTATGTATTATGTTTAGGGGATGCATAATTAGGTGTGCTTTCCTCTAAAGTCACTATTTTGAAAAAAAAATAGTTGAGCCTTGAAGCCCCTCCTCAGATATGGAGAGAGCTACTGTGATGGAATTCAAAAAAGAATGAAGTACATAAACATCACCTGCAGAAGTTAAAAACTTTTAACAGACCTTTCATCAAACAGTTAGCAAGTTTTCCTCAAACAAGTATAGAAGATGAAAAAAAGTCAACCCATACACAATCAACACAAAAACACAATTCACCATTATATATAAATTCTATAATATTTTGTAGAAATCATATATTACAAAAAATGCTGAATATAAATAATTAAAAATATATGAAAAGAATTGGCAACAATTTACATAATTGTTTCCAAAAACTTCCTTTAGCAATTATTTTATTCATTCGTTGCCAGAGATGTCCTTTTAACGACAATTCCATAAGATCGTCATTAAAAGGCTGTCTAATTGGTGATGATTATAAAAAAACATCACCAATTGTTTAATATTTGGAAATGTTTTCTGAAATCATCACCAAATGTTGCAATATTTTAAAAAATTACACAAGAATGATGTCGTTTGCCAACAACAAACTACATCTTTTTTGTTTCATTTTAAGCCAAAAAATGAAGCCTCCCCTGCCCCGATCATCTTCTTCATTATGACCTTCCTTTGTGTTTTTCTTCTTCCATCACTGTCTCGTCTTCTTTATTTTTTCCTCTTCATTATTGTTTTCGTTTAATCATCGGTTGAGGTAAGTGGTCCATCCTTTTCCCTCTAGTTTTTCTGATAACGGTGACATTGCTATATTTGGGTGTTTTTTTTCTGCTAGGTTTTGTGTTCTTTCCATACATGTTGTGGTTTGGTTGATGGAAAATGTGTGTTATGATAATAATGAAGATGGTGAGATGGGTAATGCGTCTAGAATAGGTTGATTAAATTTGAATTTGGATTAGGAAGCTTGTTTGAGTACTACCTATAACATGTTCGATGAGAGTTATGTTAAAGTTCTTTTACTTTTGTTTGAATTGTTTATGATAAATTAGTAGTATGTTGGATTTAAATTGAATGCATATTATAACCATAAGTTAAAATACTCACAAAAAATTTATTGACCCTTTTAAACAAGGAGTATGCTATTTTAAAGGGAAAAAGGTGTATTACATTCATATTTTAAAATGATTAATAAATTAATATTCATATTGGCTTCTATGGGACTTGTTTGGTAATGTTGTTGAATTATTGTAGATAGAAATGACACAGGCTAAATTGTGAATAAAAACAATTTCATTGATTGTTATGAAATTAGTTAAAATCAAAATTAAAGTGCTAAAGTAAAGTTGTTGCAATGGATAAATAGCAATTAAATGCATAAATAATATTAAACATAAAACATTGTGGTAAAGATTAAATAATATCATAAAGCTCACTCGCTATAAGAAAGGTCAAAGGTAGATGTCTAAAGAACCACACAACAACTATGTAAGTATAAAAATTTGTTTAAATTTTAAGTTTATTTATTTATATAGTACTAACTAATAATATTTACATTTAATATTGATTTTGTTTTTTAAATTTTAGAATAAGATGCAAGTGTTGCTGCAAATGTCAATGTTTGAAAAAATGAGCCAAATATAGAATACATTTGCCACAAGGTGCTTAGTACACGATCCAAGTATATCAAAGGTCTTGAGTTTGGCCCTAAGCCAACTGCTTCATCCTCATTAAGACCGGCATATGTTCAACATCTTAAAGAGGAAAACAAGTCGCTTAAAACAAGTTGGCCAAGCATGAAAGGTACCTAAGAAAATTATTTAGCTCGGATTATGTAAGCAGTGAAAATGAAAACAAGTATGAGTGATCAAACTAATCTTTGTATTTTTTTGTGCATAAGTATTTTAAAATTGTAATTAAAATCTTGTACATGATCAAATTTAATGATATTTTATTTTTTATATACAATGCTTATAAGTTTCTATTATTTTTGTATTATATTTTTGTATAATAATTTAACAACAAAAAATCTAAATATTATATATAATAATATGGATTAGAAATTTCATAAATAATTATAATTAACATGGTATAACATTTAGTCAAAATGTATATTAAAAATTTGACTACAATTTACAAAGCATAGTTAAAAACATTTGGCTAAATTTTCAAAATTGTAGCTATAAACTTTTGGCTACGTTTCTGGAAATGTAGTTAAAGAAATTAGCTATGTTTTCTTAGTTACAATTTAAAAAACGTAGCTAATAATCTTTAGCTACAAAAACTAAGCATAGCCAAAATGTATGGGCAACGATTTATCAAAACATCACCTATAGTTTTTCGCTACGAAAATAAAGTGTGGGAAAAAACTATTGGCGACGATTAGGGAAAAATGTTGCCTATGTTTTTCTGTTACAGAGATTTGATGACAAATATAAATCATTACCGACAATTTTTAAAGTCTAATGATGCATTTGACATTATAAGAAATATTGATACTTTATTTGAGATATCTAATGAATTATGAATAAAGTTAGGCTTAAAATCATTGTACAATTTAGTTGCTTATAAAACAAATAGGAAAAATTTGCAAAGTAAGTATAATTCTTTATATTGGACTCATTGTGCTGAACATTAAATTATCATGATGTTATATAATATAGGAGATGTTAGATATTTTCCTATTATTGATAACACTGTGTAGAAAGCAAGAAAAGTGACTAAGTTCAGTTATAATTGTGTATGCGTTCTATGTTTGATAAGAAAGGATTTCACCAACTTTAGGAATTTGTTTCATCTTACTATTACAAGATATGTAACTAATTTCTTATCATTTTAATGTTTTGTTATAATACAAGAGATGATAAAAATATTTACAAGTGATAAGTGAGTTGCATCTCGACATTACAGGTCTAATATTGGAATAAAGACTTCATGAATTATACTTGAAGATTATGAATTTTTGGTCCTACTGTCAATTTTTCATCTGAGTTTGTGAGCCTTTAGTGAGAGTATATTAGAAGACAATGATGAGTTACTTTTATGATTCCATAGGGAGGGCAAACTTTTATGATTCCATAGAGAGAACAAAGGAAGGAATTAAGGCCAATTTGAAAAATATGTATTCTTTGTATGCACCTTATTTTACAATCATCAATGAAAGATGAGAAAGACAATTTTAATTTTCATTGTTTGATGAGGGGGCATTTTTGAATCTTAGTGTTTATTTACACTAGGTTTTACAAAGAAAGATGAAGTTAATAGGAGAATGATATTAACTATCACACCAATTGTTTCATATGAGATAACGCAATATATTTATAACTCATAAATAAAAGCATAAAAGGATGTCTGTGGTGATTTTGGGATACCTATTGCAATTCTTCAAAGAGACAAACTTATCCAGGTATATTTCTCCACTTTGTTACTTGTTTAAAATTAACCATCACTTTGTTTTCTCTATAATATTACTTCTATTACCTTACAGTTGTTTGGTGAGACCAATTTCAAAGTGTTCTATAGTTGCAAAGTTTGCAATTTGAATTTTGAATTAAGGTATTAAGTGTAATTGGGTATGAAAGAAATTAAATTCCATTTGAATTCATCCATTCTAAAAAAGATTGGAAAACAAAGGAATAATTGATTTGATCTTTTTTTTGATACAACTTAAAGCTTCAAGAAAGATATGTTTTTATCATTATTAAGTTGAATCTATTTTCTTGTAATTTCTTAATAATTTAATTTTATTTGTTTACTATGATTCTTAAGAGAACAAGTAGTTCTATAAATCAATTTTTGGCTTGACCATATTGATCTTTTAGTAAATTGAGTTTCTAAGGAGCCACGTTTCATAGATGAGAGTAACTTGGAAGAAAACCTTATATGGGAAAGTATGGACATGTCATTTGGTGTAATGACTTTGAATGATAGTAATCAAGAGACTCATCTTAATGAAAAGGATTTTGTACCAAATGAAAATTAGAGCCCCTATGATTTGAGCGGCTATGTTATTGATTAAAGTTTCAATTTTTTCTCTTTATTTAAATTTCACTTATATTTAATGTATATTTTAAATTCTATATATGCAATATAAATATAAAAATTTTGACTGTAAGTGTTTTTTTTTTCAGGTTTCACTTATACTTTGTTTTATTCTTCTGCACGAACTCTTATTTTAATGCTTATGGACCTATATTATTCTTACTGTATAATGTTTTGATGTAATTATTCTTTACTATATGATATAAACTGTAACATTTTAAGTACTTTATATTATTCTTAGTTTTATATATAGAAGAGAATTAAACGATGTTTTCTTATATTAATTTTGGTCAATGTTTATATAAGAAAGATATGAAAGGTAATATTAATAAAGACTTGTTATATCAAATTTATAATATCATGATTTTTTTTAGAAAATGTTGAAATAGAATTCAAAATTATATTGCACAATATATTGAGGGACTATTTTTTAATTTTGTAAAATTCAGGGACCATTGAATATTTGAGACAATATTTATTATTAACCGGTAACGATATCGTACTATACCAAAATCAACTCTAGTACTAGTTCCGGTATAATATTCATAACATTGTTACGAACTCTAATTATATAAGTGTGAAGATATGAACATAAACTTGACAAAAGACATGTTTTAATCTAAAATCATCCACGAACATGGTTCCCCACATAAGTGTGTCAAATTTCGTGATTCTTTATATAACTAATTAACTCATTTTTATAAAAGAAAACCATTTACAATATGGATATGTTTACATTCATGTTCCTAATTCATAAAAAATATGAATTAGAACACAAACTTAAACATGATCGTGTTCCTCTTGAGAACTAAATTACAAACCAAAAACATAGATAGAGTGATGATATTTTCAATTATGGTATTTGCAATATGAACTAATGGCATATACATATATATGCATGTATGTATAAATACCATTAGTTCATATTGCAAATACCACAATTGAGTATGTGTGGTGTGAATGTCATTAGTTATTTTACAAATACCATAATTGAGTATAAAAAAATATCATCAAATATATAAAGTGGTGATAGTGTTGTAAAGAGTATAAGTATTTTTTGTAAAGATTTGTTGTATCTTTTACATTGGGGGTTAGCATTTGCAATCTTTTGCGTATTTATATTTTTTTCTATATACGTAATGGTTATTGTGTAAAGAGTATTGATATTTTTTATAAAGAAATGTGATATTTTTTAATACATATTAATGTTATTTTTTAATTTTAAGTGATGGTATTTTTCTATATAGTTGTGGTATTTACAGTAGTTGAGTGGAGAAAATTTTTGTGTATGATACAATTTTTTTTTAAAAAAAAGTGTATGAAACAATCACCAACTAATATGTTATAGGTTCTCTAGCTTTATATATTTTCATTGTCACTGTTTTAGCTTTGAACTTTATATTGGTTTAGTATATTTTCACTTAATCTATCCATAATTATTTTATTTATAAATTACAATGTTATTTTAGAAAAATTCTATTGATAGAGATGAGTGATAATTGAAAAACCGAAGGATATAGTTTGGCAAAAATTCTAGTTTAGTTGCAGTTATTTTGAGCTGTATCTGTGGTTGCTTGATATAAAGAAATTGTGTCAGCAACTGTGAATTTTCTAGCACAAATGAAAACAGAAAAATTAAATGTGAAATAAACAAATCAACATCTAAAATTTGATAACGTAGTTCGGTAAACCTTGCCAACATCTTCGGGCCCTCACCTAGCTTACTTACTTTCACCAAAGAACAACAATAGTTTTACTTAAGGCATTACAGAGCCGACTCACCCTACCCTTGACATTATCTCTCGTCCTCATAACTCGTAAAAGTAAATCACTCCCAATAACAAGACCACCTTGTGCTAACGTTAACAAAGGATTTTTGCAACAACGAAAGATAATGAATATGAAACTAAAATCTCAAGTGATTGAAAACAATAATAACATAATCAAAGAAACACTTGAGTCAAAAGACACTCCCTTATATGTGCAGCCTCATCAACTCGAAATCATAGGAAGTCATCCAATAAATATATGTTGTGAACCTTATAGTTAATCTGAGAATACCCTTACACACAGCAGCCAAGAAACATCAATAAATCATATAATTGATCAATGACCCACAGACAACAGCCATAAAAACCATAATACGAACATATAATTAATCACCGAAGAATACTAAAAACACAATTGCTCAAATAAATAGATGGATTGTATGTTTTTCACAAACAAAACCTTGTAATCAATCACCGGAAACCCACATGCACAACAACCCCGTTGATTTTCAATCAAATATATAATTGATCTCACAAGTACCTGAAACACATAGTTGATAAAATCATAATATCTCATGCAGTTGCCAAGAATAGCTCAATAGAGTATGTAATTACTTACACAAAAACAAAGAAACACAGCTACATAAATTGATTAATTTTCAACCAGTTTTCCCTCACAAAACAATAATTGAACTGTCCAAAAATTCACTCACTGTGGAGAAAACATAGCTGCAACACAACACCAATATTGGATGTATTTTTCACTTAAAAACAACAACATAGCTTATCAGAAAATTCACGCACACCCCACAGAAAACACAACTGTCTAAGATGGATAGAATCACCAAAAAATCCACCTTAGATAACCACAATCACCAAAATAAGCTTCCTTCAAAATCACCAAAAAATCTGCACATTATCCTTATTAAGATATGGTGATTTTATCCTAAATAAATTCTATCTTCATTAGGATTCTATCTTCATGCCATCTTATCTTCAAGAATCCACACAAGAATAAGACATCTGAAAAAATCTTAACAATAACATTAATGAATATCCTAAGCACATAAGATGTTATTATGTTTAATAATGGAAAAAGGAGCCAAAATGTTAGTCACTTCATTCAACTCAACTTAATAACTTTATGTAATCGAGAAAACCAATACTACCTTCAAATTGAGATATGTTGTGCCTAAATAAGTTCTAAAAATAAATAGGCTATCATACTCATAAGTATACGAGGTAGTTGTAGTTGATTACTCAGGATCGTGTCCTACGGAGGTGAAATTGGTTCACTTAAATTAATCTTGAACAAAAATAAAACAAATGCAATCCTAAACATTCTATCCCAATTTGTTAAGTGAAGGATTTAAAAAAAATCATAAAATTAAACCAAAAAGTAAAATGATTCAAATGTAAGCAAAAATGAATAAATTAATCGAATTGGAAAACTTTTGAGAATTAATTTCACTAATTTAATCTCCTATGTATGACTAAGGGGACATGATTGGATAATTATCTTACTAAAATTAACAGTTGGGTTCTAAGATTAACTCGAATAATAAACTAAGTCTAACTTTCGTATTCAACAAGTTATCATCTGAATTAATTAGGGAAACCTGGCTACTAATGACTACTTAAGTTAATATATTTCTAGTTCTTAACCTAAGCGTCTGTAGTTTCTCGTTTCATATTAAACTTCTTCTCTCGATCCTTCGTTTAATACGAAAATGATGCAAAGTTTGGTTATGCTATTACATCCATTCAGTTTAGAAACTATAACAACCATAAGACACAGTCCCTCAATCATACATATTTGACTAAAATAACCACATTAATCCTCAAGAAAAAGAGATCAACCCATCTTTATCAATATAAGAGAAGTATTTAAGCAATAAACTACGTAAATAACTAAATGAACCATCAGAAAGTAAAAGAGTATGAGTCTATCAACTAACAGAGGAGTAAGATCAGCAAAACAACAGAGAAATAATAAACAAAATGAGCAAACAAGAGTTCAGATGAGGGAGTTGTGGTGATCTCTTGCCACTCTCAAGCTCTCTACATTGGCTCTCGCCTTCTGCTTCTACTTGGTTCTCACCCATATGCTTGATTACTCACGTTGCTCCTACCTCTATGCTATTCTTCTTCTTCACCTCACCTGACTGGTCTTTACTTTCTCTCCTATCTTCTTCACCTTTTTCTCTATCTATTTTGTGTCCACCCAATGTTCCCGAATAAGTCTGTGGGGAGTGTAATGATAGAATCAGTGTGCCACCACCCTTTATTCCCTTTCTATTTATAGTATGACTCTAGTTTAGGATTTCGAGCCGTCAGCCCTGCAGATACCACGTATCCAGGGACGGAGTTATGTGGGGGCCCATGGTGAACTGGGCCCCCCAACATTTAAAAAATTAAATATTTTTATTTTTAATATATTAATATATATATATATATATATATATATAAGGACGGAGTTATTTGGAGCTCATTGGTACACTGGGCCCCCTAAGATTTAAAAAAATAAAATATTTGGGCCCTCCTGTTTTAAATTTCTGGCTCTATCACTGCACGTATCATACCTAAAGTGAGTAAAAAGTAGTATTTAGGGGGTGACAAACACCTCGTGAGTGCTGGTCATCATTGTGACGTAAATGTCACGGTGGTGACAAGTTTAGTCACCACTTTTCTTTATATATTTTGCTTTTTTTTAATGCAAAATTTACATGAACTTTCATTGTTCAAGTAAAATTCACAAAATAATCCAATTAGCATGCAAGCAATATTCACACCATTTTCACTCAATTCATCTCTCATTTGAATCAAAATATAAGAACATTATACCATGAAGTTCAATTCCAACACAACATTTATTATTGATAACCAAAGATGCTAAGTGTAAGATTACATACCATAAATGTAAAGCCCCAAATTGTACCCTAATTGAAGTATTACATGTTTATGAAAGTACATGTATGATAGGTGTTAAAAATTGAGATATGATTGAGAATTGCATATAACTTAAATTTTGGTTTAATGGATCGTACTTAGTAAATTGGAATTAATTAACACTATTAGAGAATTGAGGTATTAAAATGTACATTTGGATTAGGAAAATTGTCAAGTGGCAAGTCAAGTTGGTACATGAAAAATTAGAATGACTAAGCCTATGAGATAGTGACATTTGGCATAGCTAAGGCATTGACAAATGGCATAGTTAATAAATTGACAAGTGGTAATAATAAGTGAGGACAAATGGCTTAATATCTTGGTGACATTTGGCTGTCACACATGAAGACATGTAGATGGCTTCATTGAAGGACAAGTAGCACACTTTCAAGTGTGACATGTGCCCTTTCAAAATGAGGACATCTTGCATCACAAGGTTTCGACAAGTGCAGATTCATTCCAGCTCATTTTGGTGTTTCCAATGCCTTCTCTCTATTTTTTGCTTCTCACCACCGAAACCTCTCACTTCCTCTCAACTTCTGACGTTTTTACTTGATTTTGGGTCATCAATGCTTAATAATTCTTGCATGAGACTACATCAAGAAAGCTACTTTATACTACCTTCTACATTGTTATCATCTTAGTGTTAAGATCATCCTAGATCTACCTTGATTTTGGAAGTGTGTTGATTGCTTGGAAGGGTTGGATTAGTTGGTTCTTTGGAGTTATTGGATTAGTTGGTTCTTTGGAGTTGTTCTTTGAAGTTAAGAAGGTAAGGAAATGATAAACTTGATTGCATGATATAATATGAATTATTTGAGGCTTGAATTAGATAGAATATGTATTGAATTGATAACGAATTGAGGTATGGAACATGATACTTGTTTGATAGCTTTTTCTTTGGATGTTGATACTTGAAAGACCATGAATTGTGAGATGCTAAATTAATGGTTTTTGAATTGGTTTGGACATGAATTTGATGAGATATTGAAGCATGAATAAGGTAGAATTGAAGTGGAATTGATGAATTATGGTGAACGGGTGTTGAAGGTGTATGAAAGAGTTAAGTTTTGGAAGCAATTTGAAGGTTGTGGTTGAGTGAACCGAAGGGGTGTTGAAGATGTACGAAGGAGTTTAGTTTTGGAAGTAGTTTGAAGGTTATGGGTGAGTACCTTCGGTTCACTCATCCCATAATTGTAGGAATTATAAGGCACGTTCCCACGGTCGTGGGAAATGGTTAAGAAGGTGAAAAACTTGCTTTTGTGCAATTGTTGAATTATATAAGGTTAGGTTTTTTTATTTGGTACATTGGGAATTAATTGGGCTTGTTTAATGCATGAATTGAACTTAAATTGAGGATAGATTAATTGAGTAAAAGTTAATTTAGTTATGGATTGTTAATTAAGGTAATTACTTAAGGAATGTGTGGTTAGTGTGTTCAAGGATGAATGTGTCCTTATGGATACAAATGTGTTTCAAAGGATTGATGTTATGTGAATTGAATATGATTGTTTGTGAATTGGGAACTTATGTAATTATATGTAATGTGTAAATATATAATGTATTTATTGGTACATTTTTGCAAATGTTTATGTTCATTAGGTATGTTAAGTTGTTGGATATGAAAGATTATGTTCAATTTCAGAAAAATGGAATAAAGACATATGTTATGCACTACATCTTTTGTATGTGATTCTGAAATCTAAAATGTTTTGTTTTAAAATTACCAAATCCTGGTCGTAGGTAAATAGACATGTCTAGAAGGGTCTGTAGCTACTCCTGTAACCAGACACTAAAGCCCTGTTTGGTTTGATGGTTTGGGATAGAAGGGGATGGAACGTAACATATTTTCATCGTTTGTTTGAGGGTTTCAAAATAGAATGGAATGAGATGGGATGAAAGCGGAAGATTTCATGTTATGTTCCATTCCATCCTAAACAGTGAAAATAAGAAACCTCCTATTTGGGGGGTTTAGGATGGAATGTAACCTAATAAATACATACTACCTAATATACCCTTAATAATTCTTCTTAATATCAACTCTCACCAAATCATAATAT
>JAOQMR010000004.1:22953231-22963315 GCA_027563865.1 Erythroxylum pelleterianum
CAATTGAGTGCATGATCAATGATTTTAATGTGTGCAATAATCCAATTCATCAATGTGTATCCAAATATGATGCATTTCTATCACAATCTCGCTTAAGACCACATGTACCAAATTCAAAACGGTCAAAAATGCAATTGACCAAAATTGCCCCGAGGATGTCCGTTTAAACGGACATAGACTGGCCAAGCAATCCAAATTTATCCGAGAAGGTCCGTTAAACGAACCTACATGTCCGTTAAACGGACATGAGTCGACCAAGGTATCCCATTTCACCCGAGGCTATCCGTTAAACGGACATGACTCACACATACCCTCTTCAAAGCCTCTTTCAAGGTCTCATACCCATTTTCCCGACACACTATGCTCTTTGAGCTCACTCATATCACATTTTAGGGTTCCAACCCTTCACGAGGGAACGAGATATTACATTAATATTTATAATTCGAGAGAGAGTAATCAACCATAAGATAGTTTAGAATCGACACTCCATTGACACATAATCGGCTAAGTTAGCATTAATGATAAGTAAAATCCCCTTTCTCATAAATCATTAAATTCCTTAGGTTGATTTCTATTGTGATTGCATATTGGTCATTTGTTAATACTTTTTTTGTTGAATTTTTGATTTGATTTGTTGAACTTAATTCTCATAATTAATTTCTATTGCATCTTTTATTTTTAATTTCATAGTTTTCTGGCCTTAGATTTTAGGATTAGATTACTCTCCTTTCTCGTGAGATCGACACCTTTAGTACTACGTTACGAACCGTGCGTTTGCAAAATATTGAGAATTTATAAGATTAAAACTTACCCCAATCAATACTTGCATTTAGATGCCTTAAATTTCTTATCTTCTTTCTTGAATTTTAATGTTTGTTATATTACTTTCATTATGATACATACAATTGTTTGGTTAAGCTTTTAATGATGCTATCTTACCTCCTTATTCATGATTTTTTTACTATCTCATTTTTGTTCCTTCTATTTGGTAACTTGGAAGTCCATCATCAATGTCTTTTCCTATGTCAAGCTCTTCTTAAATGCTTATAGTTTATCTTTAATATCAAATATCATTATAATTTCTATCTAAATTCATTAAGAGCTTCTTTAGGATATACCACTCTCTTAAACCTTTTCTTCTTGGTCTTCTCCATCATTATGGTCTTGTCATGCCTCAAGATAATGTTATTTAAATTGCATAATCAATTAGTTGCCTTCTTCATGTCATGCCTCGAGACTGTTTGTTTAGTTGCCTTCTTCATTAGTAGTGTCTCCTCATGCCTCGAGAATGTTTGCTTAGTTGCCTTTGTCATCAGTAGTGTCTCCTCAGGTCTCGAGATTTCATCTTTTCCTTGCCATTTAACTATAAAAAATAAAAAATTCTCACATATAAAATAAAAATCATTGATAAGTAAGTGAATAACAGCTTATAACTCATTACCTTTGCCTTTTTTGCCTCTCATAATATCTTCCTAACTTTTCTTGTTATCTCCCACCACAATGAAACTTCTTCAAGTGTTTTTTATTATATTCAAGCCTTCATATCTAATATAGTTAATTAATTATTTGTTTAATTTGTAGCAAAGAGTATTTCCAAATATTACCATAAATTAGCCACAAAATATTACCTTCAGCCTCCCACATTGGTTCTCCAATACCTTATTAGCATCCAATGCTTTTTTGATGCTAATATCAATCCAAATTGTAATCCTTACCTTCTAGTCCCACTTAAAGGAATGATTGACATGTAACTTGTTCAAATAAAATAAAATTGAAGTCATTTATTATGAATTACCATTTTTCTCTATATTTTATTGAGGATATGATAATTTCATAATAGCTTTTTCCTTCCTTTATAGAATCTAAGAATAAAAGAATAAATACTGATCATACCATACCATATAAAAATCAATTATATACCATAGAAAGTTGATATGGAGATGGTGAGATGAGAGGGATGCTTTCTAAATATCATATATATATATGATTTATTAGGCAAGTGTTATGATGCCAAGTCTCAGTATTTTAGTTTCCCACTAATCATAAACCCACTTCATACATGTTTAGATGTATAAAGTGCATCGGGTTGAGAGAAAATAAAGAAATGTCTTTCATTTTTTTAGGTTATCTTTTGCTATTGATATTGGAATAAGATGATGATGAAGTATGATGAAACGGGAGGGTAAAATAAATTTTTTTTAAGGAAGAGTGTTCACCATTATCAGATTACCTTTACCCTTCCTATTATATCTCAAATCAAAATTCATAAATGGCACGTGGTGGTTACATACTTCCTTATTTTCTTTTTCTTTTCTTTCATTTAACCATATGGGCAAAGACACGCCCATGTCCTAACATACATGAGCCTTATTAACTTTTATTTCATGAAACACTGCCTCTGATCTACTTGTGTACCAAACTTAACTAACACTTAAACATTTGTTTATCCTCAAGTAATCAATCTTATCACTTTAAACTTAAATAGGTGACAACTTTAGGAAAGAATTAAAAAATAATAATCATATTGATTAAGAATCTCCATTATTCATTCAATTACAAAGTTCATCAAATTTCTAAGCATTTAGTTATTTGCATTAAGTAACAAACCAATTCAATTCACTCCATAATCCTTAAAACTTTAACTCAATTTACAAAATTCAATATAACACACAAAATTAAAATATAGGTGAAAGATGCTTCAACTTTAAAAAATTTCCGTATCCCTTATTGATAAAAGAAAAATAATAACGTTAAATTAACACAAGAGCATTTAGAATTTTACCTAAAAAGTCACCTAACCTATTGACATGAAAGTCAACACCTTGTTTTAAACACTCTAGGTTACTCAGTTAGGTCTTTATTTCAAATTACATCTAGCACCACTCTTTAACTTCAACCTATTGACTTGGAGCAAATTTATTAGAGTGCCTGTACAAATTATACAAAAAAATATCATAGTCTAAATCAAGTACCATTTCAAAATTAATAAAACAAATTAAAACTTAATCATCAAAGCTTACAAATATTTACCTAAACTAATCAAATCATAATAACAACCAAACTTATAATAAATCATATCGATCAATCTTCTTTTAAGATGAACATTTTTCCAAAATTGTTCTATATTAAGCAAATTATAAGAAATTTAATGAGTCTAATAGTTAATTCCTTTCCCACATTTAATTTTTTTCATTATCCTTAATGTACACACATACAAGAATAATGAAAAATAGAAAATCTTTTAAAAAGAGTAGGGATAACTAATACTTCCCTAATGATACAAGAATCATCATTCTTATCCAATGCTATCAATAGTTATCCTGAGTCAGTGAAATTTGATCTCTACTTTAGCATGTAGGTATGTTTTATAGCTCGAAAAAATATTTCCTATATAACCTACAAAATTTTGTAAATTCTTAACCTAACTAAGAAAATTATGATCCAACATACATAACTTTAAAATTGTTTTAAATTTAAAACACGTGCAATAAATATCAACATGATGTAAAAGCAACCTAAAACTATTGGTAAAGATCCTAAATTAAAAAAAAAATCTATAAGATTGGGTTACCTTCTAACAAGTGATTATTTATGAGTCTTTTAGCTAGATTTGGTCATTAAGTCTTTTAACTTTGTGGCTCACTAAAATTCTTCTTACCATTTAAAGGCACATTAGCTTCTATAAGTAACTTATCTTTCTACACGTTGCTTAGAGAAGGAGAGACGTTAACATGATAAGTATTCTTATCTCCTAATGTGCATAATGCAATAGCTTAGGTGAATCTTGTGAAGATGGCAGGGGTTTAGGATTTCCTTCTCCTAAGTCCTAAAAAATATATGAAATTTGGGGTTAATAACAGTCTCCTTCCAATCTAAGAGAATTATCAACAAAGTTGGTGTCCTCTTTTTTTCATTATGTCCTAAAGCTAAACATGCTTCTAAAGGGTCAACAAAAGTAACTTTAGCTAAGTCATCATGCACAATAAAGTAAACAATATCAATCATATAATAATTATCATAAAGGGTAAGCCCCTTCAATACCTTAAAGATGTTAACTCCACATTTTTATTGACTCATTCTTGAGGACATCAATAGTACCTCTCCAATAGTCATAAACAGTCTCCCTAAGATAATAAGAACCTCAATGTTATACTCCATGTCCATTATCAAAAAAATCTATAGGAAAACTTAGTTTTCCTACTTTAACATGTGGCCTTTCGACTGCTCCAATCGTGTATCTAATAGACCTATCAACTAGTTAAAGTCACAAAGTTGTAGGCTTGAGTGCACCTACTCTAAGATTATTAAAATGATATAAAGGCTCAAGATTAATACTTACACCTCAATCATATAATAAGTTTTATAAATAATGGTAGCACCAAAATGACATGGAATAATAAAATTACATAGATTCTTTAAGTTAGAAGGTTGTTTGTTTTTCAAGATTAAACTACACTCCTTAGTTAAAGGTACCATAACATAATCCTCAATTTTGTCATTTTTAAGGAGGATTTCCTTCAAAAACTTTGCATATGATAACATATGAGTTAATGCTTCAACAAATGGGATGTTAATGTGTAACTTCTTGATAATATCTAGTAGTTTATTAAAGTTAGCCTCATCCTTTCTTTTCTTTTTCAAACTTAGAGGATAAGGAATGTGTGGAACATAGGTTTTGACAGTTAGTTAAGGGACTGATGTTGTACTGATCACCAAGTTTGGCCTTTAAACTTCAATTCCCTCGTCCTTTTCTTTAGGCTTACATCACTTCTGCACATCCTTTTCTTTAGTAGCTATAGCATCAAGTGTTTTATCACCCCTTAGTGTGATGGCTAATACTTTGTCTTTTGGGTTTTATCTCTATGTTACTAGGAAGCTTACCTTGACCTTTTTCACCAATGATTTGGGCTAGGTTCACTGACAAGTCTAACTTATAAATGGATGCAAAATTTAAATACACTAGTAGGGCTATATTTTATATGTTATTAATGATTAAATTAGTTATAATTTAACATCTTATATTTTATTTGAAATCATACGACATTTTCCTATATTTAATTCACCGTCTTGTAGGTGATGATTTATAAAAATTATCAAGTTTTAATGCAACTTTCCCTATAGTTACTTGATAAAGAAGAAATTAGAGTCATCTGAAAGTTAACATGATGGACATCAACTTTATGGAAGATATTAAAGATGAATTCAAGCTCAAATATATTGAAAACTTAAGGAAAATTTAAGAAATAGAAAGCATGGCACTAATATGGATTGTTCATCTAAACTAAACTAACACTAAACATAAAATACAACTAACATTGAACTCGTCATACTTACATATGTAAATTTTTAAAACTAAACTAATATAGGTCTGAAAGTGTAACAAACGCCAAACTCATGATTTGGAACTTGAAAATGCATGGAGTTATAAGTTTAATCATTTTAGAATTCTTTTATGTAACCCTATCTTATAAATACTCTTACTATGGTTCTTTACAGGGGACTATACTTAACAAGTTTAATTAGGTTAAATTATGCAACAACAGATTTTTTCCTCAATATAGGGCATAGAGATATTGTGTTAATTGTTGTTTCAACTATGATAGTGAACATTACATGATGATTTTAGATTTGTATAAGTGAACCTAAATGCTTAACGTTTATCTTATTGATTTCTTTTCACTAGCTCGACTATGATATTTTTTTATTAGTTTAGTAACTTAATTATTTTACCTAAATCTTATTTAATTTAATGTTATTGTTTAGTTAGGATTAATAAACATAACAGTATAATCTTTGTAGGTTTGATACTCGAGACTATTATAATTTCAATAACTTGTTACAATCTATTATATACATTTATAGATAAATTAGGTCAAGTCTTTAGCATTATTATAGGGAACAATTTAATTACTATCTTATTAATCTTAGCTTTATTTCACATTTATCCTCATCTACTTGTTTATAATTTTTCTATCTTCTATATTTCATCTTTTAAATTAGATGCAAATATGTTTTAACTATGACACGACCAATAGGGGACATGCTATCATGATGGCATGTAATGGCATCCTTCTCATACAAGCATAAACGTAGAGCTTACCCTATGTTAGTATAAAGAGGATAATTATATAGCTATCGTTAGGGGAATTACTAATGGCATCACTTAAGTTCCAATATAGACCTTAAATTCAAAGGCTACAATTATTGGAAATATAGAGGATGCTTGAGATATTGTAACAGTGCATATTCTTTATCAATGTAAGGTTAGGTAAATTGGAAAAAAGGTGCAATTTAAATATTCAACCATTAACAATTTGGAGATTCAATTAAACTAAATAGATAAAATGAGGTAAAAGAGGTTAAGGTACACTTCCCAGTAACATAAAGATGAATTCAAGAGATCAAATATTAACCATTGCATTTAGGAGTGACAAAAAATTTGATGTTGAAGATGCTAAAGAGAAGGAAGTATAAAGGTTGGATAAACATAAGGAATAAGGAGATAAAGTGATGAAAAAAAGTAATTTAATAATAGTATCATCTCCATTTGATACCAATCATAGTCTTGATTTAGAGGACAAGTTGGTCAAGAACAAACTAACTTCATTCTGGATTGATAAACATCAAGACCCATAATGACACCTTACATACCACCGATTCCATTCTGAGTAGGCTTGAAATGAATGAAAAGTAAGACAAATTTGCTTTTTTTAAGATGTTGAAGTATACATAATACTTAAATTATCTCCTTTTAAACAAGAAGAAGTTTAAGGAGTTATCAGTAGTTAATTTAAATGAAAAGGGCTCCTACATCCTGCAAATAGAAGAACAGGAATTCATGAATCTAATCCCAATGAAACATGAGGGAGCTTTTGAGCTTTAGACCCTAGAGAAGAGTGGATATAATTCTTTAACTACGGATTCAAGATGATTGACATGAATAAGAAATCCAACTAAAGGACTTCTAAAGAAGTGCTTATTAGGAAGTGCCCTAACATTCTAACTTTTGTTTTCTTTCATTTTGATTTATTAGTGATAGTTATTTACTAATATTTTTATTTCTTTATTAAGTAGTTTTTCTCTAGAATTTATAGAATTTTACCCACACCAAAACTTGGAATGGATTCATAATAGTTTCATCTACCTCAATTGTCTCTTATACTTGCTTTTATTATCTTATTTATTTGACAGTGAGGATATTGTCATGTTTAAGTGTGGAAGTGAATATATGAGAATTGGATTTTTTTGTTTGTATGTTTTATAAGTTTTAGGTTTAAACTTTTTCTATTTTAGTTTTCCTTTTTTTATATATGGGAACTCATTAGTTACTTTAATATGATAGCGTAAGTTCATGCATAATTATATATTGAGATTGGTTTTTAAAGGTTAAGTGTCTAATATGATTAAGTAGTTGCTATGTAAACTTGACTTTATGAATACTAAGAAATCAAATTTATTAAGTAATAATACTTTAATTTGACTTAAAGGATCCTATGAGAAATTGAGCTTTATGCATTATCGTTTCTTTCAAATATGAATATCTTCTAAGATTTTGAATTTTTAAAACTTTAATTTCATCATTTTGGGATTACATGTCAGATATGTACAATTGTTAAAATCATAAAGACAGTTAGGATTTATATTTGAACTAAAGTGCCTATATTTTGTATATTAATCTATTAATGAGCCCTTTTGAGCATATAATAAAAGTTTAACTTTTTTCTTGTAACCCTTTAAAAAAACTTGATCTTAAAAGAAAAAACAAGTAATTACATCCTAATTTATGATTAGTGGAGCTTTTTCTTGCAATTTGATATGATGGTTGGGTTTGGTATGTAAAGAAATAAGTGTGAGAGAGATGGTGACATGGAAGTAAAGACAATGTAAAAATGGAAATTCATGCCAAAACAGAAAAAAGAAAAAAGATGAAAAGAAAGAAAAAGAAAAGAGAATGTTAAAAATTGATTGATATGTGTTTCTTAAACTTGAAAAGAATGAAGGAAGATATATTTTTGCATAGTTTGAAAAGTTAGTAGAGATTTTTTAACCAAAATTTTGATTTACTTGCTTTACAATTTGTGAAAATATTTTGTTTTTTCCTATTATATTTATTTATTAATCTACTTATCCTTTTGGCCTCATTATAATCGTGTTCAAGATCTTTTGGTTTTTTTCTTGTATATATCTATTGAAGTAGTGGAGATTAGATGATTTCCAATCTTAAGATAAGTTCAATTTCATCAGAAGAAGATGAGATTACCTTTCCTAAATTTCAAATACTTATATGAGTGAATGATACCTTATAAGAAAATTATCAAATTAAAGTATTTGAACTTGATGGAGGTAGAATAGTTTTTGCATTGCTTTGTTTGTATAATGATCTGTTTAAAAGATATTATAAGTTCTACAATTCAATTAAAGGCTAGATTTTGCATATCTTATGTTATTAATTACGAAGTTAACTAATGTGTGTAAATAGATATTTATAGGTTCATTATAATAAATTCTCAAAACCTAGGGGTTTAATGACTTATCATAATTGCTAACTGACATTATATGCCCACAAAGTGGAATTGATTATTATTTAGTTAATTTAGTCTAGATGGTTATGGTTATTGATTTTCAATTGCTTGAGGATAAGCAAAAAGTTAAATATAGGGGAATTTGATTGGAATATATTTTACAATTTATTAGGGGTTAAATTAGTTATAATTTAACATATTTATACTATGTTCTATATAAAATTATACAATGTTTTACTATGTTTAATTCATTGTCTCATAGGTGATAATATTAATTAAAAATTTTAGGATAGAGTATACATTTCTCTGTAGTTGTCTAATCTAAGAGAAATTAAAGTCACTCGGAAGCTAACGTGATAGGCAACAAATTTGTATAAGGCATATCAATTTAAGCTTAAAAAATGTCAAAAAATTGAAGTAAAGTTAAGAAGTGGATAACAAGGTACAAACATAGGTCTATATAAGACTCGTGTTGGACATATTGCTTGTTCAAAAACAAACATATGCCATATATGAAGTAGAATGGCACAACACTCATCATATTTGTTTAGTTAAAGTTTTAAAACAAAATTGACATCATTTTGAAAGTGTAATAAGTGTCTTAATCATGATTTATTGAGAATGCACGAAATTGCAAGTTTAATCACCTTAGAACTCTTTTATGTAACCTTATCTTACAAATACTTTTCTCAAGGTTTTTTTCTTAGATAACTATAGAAGCTAGTGATAACCTCCTTTGTCATTAAGTTAATAGTTTTAGGATTTCTTAACATCAAAGAGGGATTTGGAGCAAGATTGGAGGAATATTATGACAACTCGTCTAGTTCTTTCTTTCTCTTCTTTATTTTATGTTAGGATTTATTTATTCTTGTTTAGTTCCTATGATATTTAGTAGCTAAAAAGAATTATTTGAATCATCAATTCATGAGTAGTTATTATCAAGTTCAATTTATTCTCTTTGATCTTAATTGTTAAATTTGTGACTGATTATCACAAAATCATTCCCTGGGATTATATAAATGACTGAGAGGTGAAGTATGATCTATGCATTAAGAGAATAGACACTTTAATTCTAGATAAAGAGATTTCTTAAACTATTGTAATAACTAAACAGATTAACTAGGGTTAATAAATTTGATTAGTTGAATTATGCAATTGGAGGTGACAATTACATAGTTAACTATACATGTTTGCCTCAAGAAAAAGTATAAATACATTTGGTTAATTATTATTTCAATCATGATAGTGAATCTTACATAATAATTAGAGTTTTATATAAGTGAACCCTAAAGCCTTAACGTTTATCTTGTTGATTTTTTTACTAGGTCAATTATCATGTTTTTATTAGTTTAACAAGTTAATTATTATTTCTTAATTTTATTTGTTTTGGTATTATTATTTAGATAATCAAAATAGTAGTATAGTCCTAATGGGATCGATACGTTAGAATACTATAGCTTTAGTAACTTGCAACAATCATTTTTGTGAAGTGAATCACACGTTAGTAATATGATAATCAACACACAAGAAGGGGGGTTGAATTGTGTTATCTTTTTCGTTAA
>JAOQMR010000004.1:22970243-22982771 GCA_027563865.1 Erythroxylum pelleterianum
CTTGAATAACT
This sequence comes from Erythroxylum pelleterianum, assembly GCA_027563865.1. Classification (NCBI taxonomy): domain Eukaryota; kingdom Viridiplantae; phylum Streptophyta; class Magnoliopsida; order Malpighiales; family Erythroxylaceae; genus Erythroxylum; species Erythroxylum pelleterianum. Next base: position 22,970,255 of record JAOQMR010000004.1, read on the forward strand.
GCTTCTTGAATCTTTAAAGAAACGGTTAGTCAGTTGAGTTCTGTAACTAACTCTAACTAATACTTCCGACAACTTTACGCTTTCGTCTGTTTATTGTATCGTCTGCTTTTTGTACCTTCTTCCGTCTGTTTTTTCTCTTCGTTTGTTTTTCATAATGTCTGCTTTTCTGCTTCGTCTGTTTTTCGTAATTTCTGCTTTTCTTCCGATATCTTCCGTCTGGTTTTCTGCTTCGTCTGCTCTTTATTAAGCTATCTTCCGTCTGCTTTTCATTTGTCTTCATTTTGTTTGTCATCAAAATTATTCATCATGTAAAGTCAATTTTGACTTAACACAAATAAGGTGGATGATCCGAAGTACTACAAATATTATCAATTGGTCATTTATCTTATTAGACAATGCTTTGTCTTTAAGGACAAAATTATGGAGTTACAAAGAAATGGAGTAGTTTCCTTTAAGAATAAAGCTATAACATTCAATTTGAAAATCATTATAGAGTTAAAAATGCCATCCATTTATTTGACTTCAACTATGGCACTAAGATCATTTGATATTATAGAGATAATATATAAGTTAATTAAGTACAACACGCTAATTGAAACTCCTCAAGTCTTTAAGGTTAAAACCCTACAAGATGATAGTTGGAAGAAGTATGGACTTTCATCACTCACAGGAAGTAAGAAAAGCATATCCTAATATTAGATTGGGTTGTAACATAATAAGATTTACAAAGAAAACAAGGAGAAATATAGGTCAATAAATAGAAATATAATATTAATTTCTAAAAAGCAAAGTAAGCAAGCCTATTCATTTTCAATGAGTTCATGTTAAAGAGTAACAAAGAACATAATATTTCGTAGTATTATCACAAAGATGACGGGGGTGAAAAATAGTAAAGTCAATGTGACATACATAAAGGTGAGTTTACAACCATAAGCGAATAAAGGAATTGTTGCCAAGAACTTTGTTTCTCGAATGATGATCTCCTGTTAGGTTCTAAGTTATAAAATTATGCAATCTTTATTCATGAAATAACTTGTAGTCAAATTGAAAACTTAATTGTAAGGGTGAGCATTAATTTTTTTAATTTAAATTTTCATTTTTAAATATTTTTTCCTATTTTGTGTTCTGAATTGACTTTCCCAATGTTTGAATTGAAACCCAATATAAACGTCATGTTTCTATTATTGTTATAAGTTAGTTACTCCATCTATATTTAGGTTAAAATCATACTAATAGTTACAAAACATATGAATTAAAATTAACCTTATATAAATGAACAACAACAACAACACCTAGTGAGAGTTTCATGCATATTTTATGCTATGCCAGTAAACTATAATTGTCTGCATTTTACCATTATTTTGTGATAAATTACAATATACTTTTAAGTAATCATGCATTTCTATATAATTTCAAATATAAACTTCGGAACATTCACACCTGGGCTCATTCTTCCCTCTAAAAGTTACTTTGCTATTTTAAATTCATGTTCTTGGTTTTTCATAATTGAATTTGTTTATGTAGGAAAATTGTAAGGTGACGGACTAAGCTTCCGAAGATTAAGAACATTAGTTTTCTTTGGCAAGTAAGATTGTTGGCTTCTCCTCTTTCTATTTAGATTATAATGCATATTTAGTTTACTAGTATTTGTGTCTTTGTTAATATTTCATAATATATTTAAATTTTGTGAATTTTTGTGAATGATCATGTTTGTAATAGAATTAATTGACCAAGGCTACTGTCCTAGCCATTAAATGGTTAGTTTTTGTTTCTAATGAATGTTTTAGGTTATTTTAAGTATAAATAAATTACATATGAATTATGGGAGTGATCTTAGGCATAATAGAGAGTTGTTAAGAGTTTTGAGAGGCAAGAGAGTGGATTTATTCGTTACATAACATATCTTAACACTTTGATTATTGGTTTTATCATGAAAATTAATTTTTTAATTAGTATGATTACTAAAATTAGGACAATTGCTTGTATAATTTGAAACAATGAATTTAATTTAGATTATATGAATGATTAACTATGTCATTGGGTCTTACTAATACACTTAATATTTTTATGAAGTTAATAAATTATATATTGTATACATATGTAGGTAGGTTATAGTTGTTTATTTCAATGAAATTTCAATGTATAACAAACTTTTAGAAAAGTATATTTATCATTCAATGCAAGTGGAATTTAAACATATTAACTGGTTTATGCTTAGGATGTTTAAAAATTAAATTGCTAATTTATTGGGACACATTTTTAAAACAAGTGAAGTTGCCTATTTTTTATAACATCTTGTTACATTGTGAAATTCATTATTAAGACTTGCACTCCTATGTATGTGGGACCTTTTGAATTTGATATATACTGTATAATTTATCTTTAATTCTTTCTTTAGCACTATTGATCTATATAAAATTAGTGAACATTCAAATTTAATTCAATTTATGCAACTACTATGAGTTTTAAAGTTATAAAACCCCTTAAATTTACAATATCTAGAACATTAGTGGTGCCATTGTAGTATATGTCACAATGGTCTTATATGTTGAATTGATATACTACACACTTTGTATGTTTATTATTATTATTTCCATCCAAGATCAATCTCAAAGTAACAATATGGAGAATAGGAGAAAACCCTTGTTCTTGAAGGAATTGCAAAATTTATGAAAAGTTTAAATTCTTGTCTTCCATGGAACTATGGAGACCATAATTAATCGAATACATTATTGCTAGATCATTCAGAATAGAAGGTTTTATGTAATATATGTAGCATATAAATTTACTATTTACATTTTTATCTTTATTATAGGTGCATAATTGCTTTCTTTGTTTCATGATTTTACACCTTCCTATTTATGTCTAACCTCTCTTTTTTTATGTAGGGAGTTGAAATGTTTCCTCACTTGTACCGATATTAAGATAATAACAATTCTACCTTAGGTGAGATACTCTAATGATTGTTGTTTCTCTATTATTAAGTTAATACTATTTAACTACTTATGAGTGCTTCAATCTTATCTTGTTTCTTTATTCTTATATATATGGATTTGGACAAGATTGGAAGGTGATCTTCATATATATGTATTTAGACTGATTGGTTAGGGCATCACATGTTTCGAATTATGTTACTTAGAATCCATATGATCAGCATGCCAAATGTCCCTAGTGCTTTTACTTGTATGAGTGAAATTCTTAATTCTTTTGTCAAAAGAAGGTCGAAATGTTTAATCCTAAAGAAGGTTCCATTTATTTTCAATTTGTGATTTCTTCTTGCTCAATCATCTATCCTAACTAGGTCATCTTCATAGCAATTATATTACAATGCCTCTTCATAGCAATTATATTGAGCACTCTCCTAATATTTCTCCATTAAGATGAATTACAAAAAGGCATAGGCAGCAACTTAATTCCAATATTCACAAAAACAATGATTAATTTCATTATTCATCCAATACAACTTCTAATCTTGATCCTTTTTTAGTTCTTATATATTTAAATGAATCTTTTCTCTCATGACTCTTATATAATCATGGTTTATTTTTTATAACATGATTTATATTATTAACATCTTTTTATTTAAACTTTTTATCTGTTAGCAAATTAATAAAAGGATCTCATTATTTTTCTGATTATAATCAAACTTTTGCTAGATATAGAACATAAAAACTTGGAATATAATTGGTTTGGATAAAACAATGTTAGGCTTATATCACTTGAACACATGTCCTACCATAGTTCTTGTTTAAATTTAAACTTTGGAAATTAACTTGCAGGTGATTAACTCAAACATGAATACTTGAACTTAATTATGATTAATTCAAACTTAGTATTAACATAAGAAATTAATAGGTTTAATAGACATGACAATTCTTTGTATAATAAACCCCTAGGACGATATATAGGCTAGAAATCTATAATGCAGCTCCCATGAGGCTTATCGGAGAAATATTCCATGAGCCTCGGAGTTACAGTGAGAATTTGTTTTCTTGAGTCATATGGTGTAACAATGCCATATACTATAGTACTTGTTTAAATTCAAACTTTGGAAATCAACATGTAGATGATTAATTCAAACATAAATACTTGAACTTAATTGTGATTAATTCAAACTTAGTATTAACATAAGAAATTTATAGGTTTAATAGACAAGACAATTATTTGCATAATAAACCCTTAGGACGACATATAGGATAGAAACCCATGATGCAGCTCCCATAAGGCTTATCAGTGAAATATTTCATGAGCCTAGGAGTCAAAATGAGAACTTGCTTTCTCGATTCTTATGGTGTAACAATGTCACGTACCATAGTGCTTATTTAAATTCAAACTTTTGGAATCAACTTGTAGGTGATTAATTCAAACATGAATACTTGAACTTCATTGTGATTAATTCAAACTTAGTATTAACATAAGAAATTTATAGGTTTAATAGATATGACAATTATTTTCATAATAAACCCCAAGGACGGTATATAGATTGGAAACCCATAATGTAGCTCCCAAGAGGCTTATTGCTGAAAAATTCGAGGAGCCTAGGAGTCACAACAAGAATTTGCTTTCTCGATTCATATGGTGTAACAATGCCACTTACTATAGTGTTTGTTTAAATTCAAACTTTTCAAATCAACTTGTAGGTGATTAATTCAAACATGATTACTTGAACTTTAATGTGATTGCTCAATGTAGTGTTGGATTTAATATATGTATGAACTTTTTTTTACTTCTTAATGTCACTTCTTACAGGACATTGGTTAGCATATTGTTTTATTTGACTGATATATACTCACATATGTTGCCTATCAATTAAGTCGTCCAACTTCTGTTCATATTTGGTATATTTTTAAAATAATTTATGGCTATATGTATGAATTACTATTCATTTGTAAGGTTATTATAAGTTAGCGTGATGTGATTATCCAATCAATAAGGAAGAATTGGTTGTGATTGAGTTTTCTAATTATGAACTCATATAGTGTGATAGGTTGGTTTCAATTTAGAGGGAAAATGGTCAGAGACCTGTAAAAACTTAAGGGGTGTTCTGTAAAGTAAAGATTAAATGTTCTATAAACTTAGGAGAAATGAAGGATACTAACAAAGAAATCACTTTTTTAAATATCAGTTTTGCATAAATGAGTAATGTTGATAGATCTTTGATATATAGACTATTAACACCCGACGATTTCATTAATCCCGAGTTTATTGAGGGATTTGAAGCTTTCATTCATTATGCATGTTCTTAACTTGCATATATAGATGGCCCAAAGATCAGATGTCCATGTAAAAAGTGCAAACATATTCGTTTTCTTCCTATTGATGAAGTAAATCTCCATTTGTTTAGAAAATAGTTTGGTCCAAATTATTTTGAGTGGACATGACAAAGAGCCACGCTAGCTCTTTTTGCAAACTCACACCAAGAAGTGTAATAGTGTGACCTTCATCAACACCTAATGCAAACAAGTTCATATATGTAGAATTTATACTTTAATATTAATTCTTAAAAAGTGTCACTTATTAACATAAAACAATTATAATGATATGACTAAATACAAGAAAGTATTGAACGACAGTCTCAGAACTCTGAGATTGTTGATGAGAGTCAGGCGCATCTTGATGTAGTAGGTGGTAGGGACCGTTGTGGATGGATTTTCGACTTAAGTTCATTTGCGAACACATGTTATTCACAATCCTCCACATCTACTACAGCTAGATCTAGTGCGCGATCTGCATCAAATGAGAAAGTCCTCCAGCTTGAGAGCACAACGAAGATGCTGGTAACTCAGTTGTAACAGTCGATGGAGTATATAGCCCAACTTCGTAATGAGATGGATCAATTGAAGGGGAGACAATACCTCAACACAGTAGTCAGAGTATCCACCTTTACCTCTTGCATAGCTTAAATCAATAAGTGAATATATTTGATGTTTTGCTACTCTTAAGTTTTTGTATAAATTTTTAATTTACAGTTATTTTCAAGATACTTATTTATGTACATTTTAACTTTTATTATATTAAGATAATGTTAACTTTATATTTATCAATCAATGTTAAATTATTTATACAAATTAAATATACAAAAAATCATAAGATTATGAACAACTCAGGTGTGAAATGAGAAATGGTGGCGGAAATTTATCAAAGCTAGTCCCAACAGAAAAACAATATTCCATCGCTAACTTTCGTCAAATATATTATTACATCGTTAATTAGTAACAGAATAAATAAATCCGTCAGTAAGCTACCGACAGAATATATCATAAAAATTTAGCGATAATTTATGTTTCTGTTGGTAAATTTAGCGACGGATTGTTAAATGTCCGTTGGTAACTATAGTGACGGACGTACGATTTAACGTTAGCAAATTTACTGACTGAAAATTAGAATTTTGTCCGTAAAGTAGCAACGAAATACTGTAAATATGTCGGTAAATTTGCTTTAACTTATTGGCGAAAATCTAAAATTTCTTTGCTAATGTTACCAACAGTTTCACAAATTTCTGTAGCTAAATTCACCAACGGTCATCTCTTTGACGTTTCTTTCCGTCGTTAATTTCCATCGTCAAATTTATTTCTTGACAAAAAGTCTTTATTTTTTATCAGTAATTTTTATCTCAAAAACTTATTTTTAAGCGTAAGTGAAACCTTATACGTAGATAGACACGCACATACAGCCACTCTTGAGAGTAGACGAGACGAGACGAACGGAGAGAAGATACACTTGAAAGTTGATACGACATGGGACCATTGTCCCTGTGCATAAATTCGAGCTTTTTCGTTGACGACACGATCCGAGTATGCCGCTATGTCCCTTTAACAGACTTACCTCCTCTCTTTATCTCGCTCCTCTCTCTCAAAGTCCTTAGCTTTCTTAATGTTTAGGACTCGATCTCTTGCTATTTCTTTCAATAGTAGCTAGTTTGTTCGGACTCATCGGAGGAATCCATGGAAATGGAAGATCACAGTCACAGTAACCAGTTCGGGATCGATATAAGGCAGTTCATTAGCGGTAGGCCAACTCATTTCCCGTTAACACCACAACCGCAGCAACCACCACAAGACCTCTTCTCTGCACATAGAAATCATCACCATCATCATCAACAACTTCAACCACCTCAAGCATCTCAGTCACACTACGACATGATGATGCTCATGCCTAGAGATTCTGGGTTACACGAATTTCGCTCTGGTTCCAGCTCCAATGCTTGTTTGAATGCTCCTCTTCATTCTACGGCCGGTGCTAGTGCTAACAGTGGAAGTAACACAGTTAAAGCTTCTGTTATAACTCCTACACTTAGTGGCCTAGAAGTTGAAGCAGGTGGTTCTTACGGTGGCGACGTTGGAACTGGAAGATGGCCTCGACAAGAGACTTTGACTCTTCTTGAGATCAGATCTCGTCTGGATTCCAAGTTCAAGGAAGCTAATCAAAAAGGACCCTTGTGGGATGAGGTTTCTAGGTACTCGCTTGCTTACCCTAATTGTTTGATTGTCTTTGCTTCTCTTTCTCATGGCCCTCTACTTTTTGCTCCCAGTTTTACTCTTTTTGTTTTATTCGAAGATTTCTCCTTTCATTTTTCAATATTGCCTTAGTTCAAGCGTCATCAAAGAAGATGGTGGGAAAACTCGTGTGCTTTTGTCTGATTTTAGCGGCTGGCTTTGCCATTTGATGTAGGCTCAGAAAACATCTTTGTTCTTTCTCGCCCTTGTTATGAGATCATTTTTGTTTTCATCCCTTGTTAGTGGTGTTGCTAAGAGATCACAAACGTTCAGCTGGACTTTTGCTAGAAATTTGACTTCTCGAATGGGTCTGTGAACTTTTTGAAGCAGCAATATATGGGTCTCAGCTTTTTTACTGAAAATTTGACACAGAACTTGACTGCAGTGCTTTGCTCAGTCACAGACCCAGCCTAGGGTCTGTAAATCCTCTTTGCTTCATTTTTGTGTTTCGTGTTTGAAGGATAGCTAACTACGGCTAGTGAATGGTTAAGTACCTGGCTGGTTTCGGCTTTTGAAAATGTGTACCCTTCTTTCTGGTGCAAGTTTCACTGCTCTTATACTTTAAAAAACCACAAAAAAGGTCTTTCTATTGTTTTTATCCTTTGAGAACTCCTCGTAGACCCGTGTCTATACACAGATTGAATGGGGGTAACTTGGACTATTCAGCTACAGAAGCATATGGAATTGAACTACATGATAATGTTTGTTATCACATGACAATTATACTTAATTTTAGCATTAATTTCAATCTAAGTTAGGGTTCCTTCCTGCCATAAGAGCATTTCTCCTTTTGACGATCCGTTCCATTTCTCAGGATCATGGCTGAGGAGCATGGCTACCAAAGAAGCGGCAAGAAATGCAGGGAAAAGTTTGAAAATTTATACAAATACTACAAGAAAACTAAAGAAGGGAAAGCTGGTAGACAAGATGGTAAGCACTATAGATTCTTTAGACAACTTGAAGCTCTTTATGGAGAAAGCAGCAATCCAGTTTCAGCCCCTGAAACCCATTTTGGAAACAGCCTTGGATTTCCCATTGTAACTAACAGCTCGACTCAAGCCAACCAAGAGGCTTTTCCTTCTCAAAGGCTCTGTGATAGCCTTAGCCTCTCTAGCTCTTCTGAGTTCGATACCACCTCATCTGAGGACAATGATCTAAGCACTGCAACAATAGCTGAGAATGATTCAAGCGAAAAGAGGAGGAAAGGAAGAGGTAGGAGGAGCTGGAAAGCAAAGATAAAAGAGTTCATTGATTCACAGATGATAAAGCTAATGGAAAGACAAGAAGCTTGGCTCGAGAAATTGACAACGACTCTCGAGCAAAAGGAACAAGAGAGGATGATCAGAGAAGAAGAGTGGAGGAAACAAGAAGCTGCGAGGATCGATAGAGAGCACAAATTTTGGGCTGAAGAGCGAGCTTGGATTGAAGCTCGTGATGCTGCTATAATGGAATCCTTGAAGAAATTGACGGGTAGAGAAGTGAATGTCTCATCTCCCGAAGAGCTTGTGGGTGCTGAAGTTCAGAATCATAGTGACAACCAGAATGATAATGGAAGTGAGACGATAAACAACAGTACTATTAAGGGTGATTTTTGGCCTGAATCAGAGATTACAAGGCTAGTTCAATTGAGAACTAGCATGGAACCTAAGTTTCAACGAAGTGGGTGTCCAGAAGAAGTTCTGTGGGAGGAGATTGCGGGGAAAATGGCATGTTTTGGCTATGAAAGGAGTGCGTTAATGTGCAAAGACAAGTGGGAAATCGTCAACACTTCTCGTTGGAAAAACAAAGCGAGTAACAGGAAACGCAAGGAAAATTCAAGAAGCTGTTGTTACTTCCCAAGTAATGAGTCTATTTACAATCCAGAAAACGCCTATTGTGAGATAAGTGAACAAGGTCCTGAGACGGTAAGAATTCAACCTAACGATGGTTCACCACCAACAAATTCTAACGCTGGGAATGTGGTGAGTGATAGCTGCTTTCGCTTCCTGATGAGTGATGGATCGGAGAACATGTGGGAAAATTATGGGTTGAAGCTAACCAAAGGAGATCAAAACTAGTAAAGGCTAACAGGAAGTCACTGACCAATTGGTCTAGACTATAGACCTCTGGAGTTCTGTATCGTGTAGGAGGAGCTGGTTAACTTGTTAATAGGATGTACGGGTTTGACGTGAGGGAACCAAATACATTTCGTGATAGACAAATCTGACTTATGAGACTAGTGGCTGATATGTTGGGTAAGGATCGTTGTTCGTTTCTAAACGTGTCTGAAGATTATAGAAATTTTAATTAAACTAATGAGTTTCCTCCATTTGGGGTTTTATGCTGTCAATCAAATTCTGGAATTTATCTTTGTGGGCAGGATATTTTGTTGGATGACGTTGCCTTCTATTAGTGGATGTGGCCTGGCCTCTTTTAAGTTTTTATGTATATATTTCTGACTTCTGTTGATTCAACAAATGGTGTTTATTTAAAACAAGCACTCTTACTGCACTGGAGAAGTTATTAGAGGGATGAACTCTTCCTACAGTTTGATCCGTTTGAAATCAGGAAACAATTTCGTTTTTGGGCACCGACTTCATCGTACATTACAGTGGCATGTGTTTCTGACAAGTTACTTGGGGTTTTCGTTGAGTAGGGTTTCCATTTGTGACCTATAAGAGTAACTGCATTCAAAGACTTGTCATTCTCGATCTGTGTAATTTTTCTGCTCCAATCAACAGCTGACTTGCGGTGCCAAAGCGTAAGTTTTCAGGTAGTTGAATGATTTTAGTATTTATAAGTAGTAACCACGACTTATTTGCTTCATAATTTTATAAAGGGATTCGGGATTTCCAGGAAACAAAGTAGACTGCTTTTTGGTAGCTCCATTTGCCATTCTGATGTGGCGTGCTTGTTATTCCTTTTATCTGGAGGACAAGTAGTTCAGCCAGGATACTCCATGAGAGTTTGAACCACCTACCTGTTCCAATAGCATGTCAATTTTCTAGAAATGCTTGATATGCGTATCTATGTTATATGTTTGTTTGATTACACTCAAGTCCGGGCTTTGCCTGACTAGAGATCTATGAGCCACCCACTCAGGCTCGTAGATAAGTAAATTCGGGTTTGATCCTAGACAGTATCAGAAGTACCTGCTCTGATGAATGAGCCACCATCGAAGGGATTACATCACCTTAAATAAAGGTTGCTCCTCCCGAGGCTTGAACCCATAACCTTATACAATCCTCTCCCCCTTTTTGCTGCTAGGCTACCCGTGAGGGCTATGTAATATGTTAATGGTCTTGTAAAAGTTAACCAAAAAGAATTAAAAGGTTTAGACATTGTATAACAAGCTAGCACTGGAATGTCCATTTTCAATCAAGTTTTCCCATGTCATGTCTTACATCTTGATTCGTATGAACGTTTAGCGGAAATATCTACATATACCATTTGCAGTTCAAACAAAACGCCTAGTAAAGATTAATCGTCGACCAAGCTTTAATGGCAGCCAAGCCATGGTCAAAGCTTGAACAATAAATGATTTGAGTACAAATAACTACTATGCGGAGGCTTATTTCTTTCTCAGTTTGGAGGTCTAGCTAGCCTGACAAGTTAATTCCATCCCTGCAGCGACTTCAGGGTAAAATTCAGCATGATGAAGCTAGTTGGTATATACATCAATGATCAAACATTGAGAAACGACAAGGGCAGATACAGACCTCGATCTTTAGGGAGATTAACGCCAAATGGTCATCGAATAAAGGGTGGGAATGCCACAAGATTTTTGTTTCATTTGCCTCTTAACACCGCAGATTAACTTACATATATCGTCATCCCTTTAGACGCAATTTTTCTGAAAAAGAGGCCATCTGAACAAAAGTGTAGCGTCTGAAGTTTGAAAAAGCTGGTGGCAAAGAGTCCCAACTTTTCATGATGAAAATCTATCGACTTCTAAAGAAAAGATTGATGTCCTAACCCCGTAAACTTACCCTGCAATAACAGACAGAATGGTACCATATACGTTAAGAGACAAGATAGGTGTAAAGTCATGTTTTTTCTCACATAAATACGGACTTACCCGTGCTTAGGAAAGAGTGAAGAAGCTTCGCGTCAGGAGAACCCAGCCCAGGATAACGCGGGACAGTACAGTAAGCTAAAACCGGCAAATGTACTGTTAGTGTAGGGTGTGCTTAGTGCTTACTTTCCTTCAGCCTTTTTCTCTTCGTTTTATTGTTGATTTTCCTTACCCTTTTGCTTCGCAGCCAGAGACTTTTTAGTGATTATAACTCAAATGAAAAGGTTATCAGTTCACAATCATACAAAAGAACGTCACAAACTTAAGAAGAAACCAGCTTTTATTAGATTTGAAGCTTACTGTCAGTTGACGTGACTTGTTACTGAGCTTGAGGGACAAACTGCTAAACTGTTCCTCTTATTAAGTTTGCCGTGAATCGGTGGCAAGGGCTTTCTATTATATTTTATATTCTTGAGAAATCTTTGACTAAAAATGGCTTCTGCAACTAGACGAAAGCATTGTAATGATTTCTGAAATTTGATATTATCATCTGTACTAAATATTTTTTATATTTTCCTGAATTTGGACCTGCAGTTGTTTCATTGACTTTTTATTGGAACTCACGCAATGGTCCAAATAGCATCAACTGTGCAAAAGAACATTTATTTCTTGGAGTTCATATTCTTTCCCTAATTTTAAGGTGTTTTATTCTGTTCAATGAATTTCAGTAATTTATTTACGTAAATTTTGCGTAGATTTCGTATAAATAAATCAGCATAAATGAATGACTAAGATTTATAAGATAGAATAAGATATCATAAAATTAGACAGAAGATCTTATTTCCGTTTCTTGTTCATATTGGTTAGCTCCATTAATCCACCTCCGTCAGGTCGGGAGTTCCGAGTTAGGCCCTGTTTGGCAATCAGCTGATAGCTGATTCTATTAGCTTTTAGCTGATAGCTGATTATATCAGCTGATTTGACCAGCGGATTGCATTAGCTGTTTGTTAAAGATGTTTGGTAAAAT
>JAOQMR010000004.1:22998211-23016131 GCA_027563865.1 Erythroxylum pelleterianum
CAAAATACCACAGACTGTACACATTTGAACTTTTGGCTACAACATGATCATTTCCTCTAATTGTACAACTCATATCTCTCAGCTCAGATATCCAAAAATTACAAACTTTATACCAATTTAAAGATAAGAGAATAAGCTACAACTTTAGTGAAGACACCTTAGCCTAATTCTGCCCCACATCAATACAGTTTATTTAATCACCACAAGACATGATTTCTGTCCCTGACAGTGCTTCAACTTAAGCTACAACTCACTTACATGACAATTTTGAAAATCTTAGAGACATAATTAAAATTCAGCCTCTTCACACAAGTTGTAGACATATGTCTCTAGTTTAATATGAATCAAAAATTAAGTCATTCATAAATCTACAGCTCAAGTTATAATTTGAAAACCGATACATGATCATGAAAATTTTCAGTTCATAACATTCCAGCAGACTTCCATACTTTCATCATATCAAACACTTTCAAATCAATTCAGATAACTCTTAAATTTTTATGGAGAGAAAGAAAAATGTCTTAGAAATCCATTGGTCTAAGTTTCAAGTCATTTAGAGTTCGGATGAAAAAGTTATAGGCAAAAGACTCAAGCTGTGCAACAAAATGACTCTAGTTCAAACTTACATTCCAAACACCAACGTCAAACACTATTCATCCTCTGTACTATTCATCATCTTCTTCACCAATCCAGCTTTTCTTCTTTAACGAAAATAACAAAATTTTCTTCACTTTTGTTCCATTTTTCTTTTCAAACTTCTTCACTTCAAAACTCATCTATTCAGCATTTCCATTCCCAAATACAATCAGAATCAACTTTACACTTCAGAACCAGGGGCGAATCCAGAAATTTTTTTAAGTCGGGGCAAAATTTTATTTTTAATGAGGGCAAAATTTTAACGCGGATAAATTTTTTTTGAGTGGGGCAAATTTTATTTTATTGAATAAAAAATTTAAAATAATAATATTTTTATATAATTTTTTTTGAAAAAATTGGGGGTAGTGGGGGCAAGTGCCCCTACTTGCCCCCAATGTACATCCGCCCCTGATCAGAACTAACAAATCCAAAATGCCACATTTTCATTCGCTCTTTACTGTCATTTTTTCCAAACATAAATTTTCCAGAATTTTTTTATACTCCTTCTCTCTTTGTTATTCCCAACGTAAACACTTCTTACACTCATTATAACTTCAAGGCAATGCAAAAAAATACAACTATAGACATCAAACATCCAAAAACCCAAACTCTACATTTTCCACTTCTCACTTCTGTAAACTTTTTTTATACGTTAATGACTACACCAATTTTCATTTTATTCTTTCATCACTTAATAGAACCGTAACTACTCACCCAACACAACTCAAAGATACATCCATCTATATAATTATACACCAACACAATCCATTCTCAAAACCAGAAAATGAAACTCACTTATAATTATTATTTTTTTAAAGACTAAAAACAATGTGGGTTGCTCATTTAATGCCATATTTCACCCATGCATAATGTCATTTGTCACTCTCCCAATAGTCTCTTATTCTACATATATATATATATATATATATATATCCATATATATGGTCCAAAATATCTCAAAATTGTCAGAAAAATTTCTACAATTTCCAAAAATTTCAAAATATTACTAATAGTCTCCAAATAAAATTTTCAGCTAAAATAATTCGCCAAAATTTTTCAAAATATCCACAAATTTTTAAAATTTCTAAAATTCACCAAAAATTATGAAATAATAATATGACTCTCCAAATAAAATTTTCAACTCAAAAATAATTCACCAAAAATTTCTAAAATACTAGAAATGTACAAAATTGCCAAATCACATTTAATACATTCCAAATAAATCCATAATTTTCATTTATAAACCAATTTACCCGAAAAATGTTATGAATGCATATATAATTATTGTATGTGTCCAAAATGCTTATGCACAAATAAGCAAATATTCAAATATGCGAAGCATAAAATGTATTGAATTTTCTTAATACCGTAACCCCTAATATGGGGTGTTACAATTATTATTATTATTAATAAATTCCTTATAATTTGTTATTTTATAAATTATTTTTAGAATTATTATTATTATTTCTAATTTTATATTCCTTATTATTATTATAAATTATTATTATGTTTCTTTAATTATTCTTATTAATTTAATTGTTCTAAATTTAGATAATTATAAATTTTCTACTTACTATTATTCTTATTATTATTTAATTTTTAATTTATTAATTATATTAAATAATATTATTAAATTCCTTATTATTATTATTTTTGTTATTAATAATAATAAGGATAAAAATATATGTTTATACTCATCATCAAGATAAACAGAATTAAACAAACAAATAAAAATTAAGACACTTTTAGAATAAAGACAAATAATTAATTATGTACATAAATAAAATACATAAATAAATAATTTACTTAATATATTATATAAATAAATAATGCTTCAGTAGAAGTAGAATAGTAGATGTTGAAACAAAATAGTAGTAGAAGTTGAAGTAACTCTAAAGAACACGCCGTTTAAATTTTTAACAAAAACGATGTCGTTTTAATCTTGGAGAGAATAGGATAGGGTAGTCTTAGACGGAGGATCATCGTTTTAATCTTGGAGAGAATAGGATAGGGTAGTCTTAGACGGAGGATCCGGACTCCAAGCTAACGTATGTATACCGCCGGAAAATGGCACTTCCTTGTCACTCACCAACTCTGGCTTTCAAGTCACTGATAAAGGGTCTAATGCGTCATTAGACTCACAAGATTTGCATATATATTATTATTCTTTATCATCTTTGTTTCTCTCATTTTGCTGGAGCATGTTATGTATAACAGTGTTTAGGGGTTGGTGACGGAAGGAAGATGCGAATGATTTTAGCTATATTAGGAAAGCAATATTTTAGTATTGAAATAAATTTACGATCAAGTGTGAGTCAGATTCGATTCCACATTTTGCTACAATTTGACCCCACTTGAAGCATGGATCCAACGCCATTGAAGGAAAAGTGACATGCAAACTAATATTCTATGTCCTCGAAGAGAGAGTGGAAACTTTTTTCTAGTCAATAGAATTAAAGAGCAAAGAAAAATAACGTGCTGACTCATCATCATCCAGTCTTTGTGCGTTCTTGGCTATCTTGATAAGTAGCTTATGATAGGTTGTAAGATGTTGGCATAACTTCGATATTTTAAAAGGTCAAAAGTCAACAGAAAGATTGAATAAACGTTACTTCTACTTCTTCTTCCCTTCTTTTCTCTTTTGGCACTGAAACTTTTTAAATGAACGTGGAAAACGAAAACAAAGTTATCGGTTATCAGCTACTGGGCTGGCTGCAAGAATATTCTTATTCATTACATGTCTTCTGGGCTCTTAAAATGGTAGAAGTAGAACTAACCACATAATTGTCGAGATGGGCTTTGAAATCGAAATCAAGAAGATGTCGGAAGAGAAAATTAGGCACCACTAGGAGGTGAGTTGCATTAAAATTGAATTGCCATTGACTATTGTGGCTTGAGTTGGAGGCTTTCAACACATTAGTAGCATCGAAAATAGGGGTTTATATAAATTACGTAGTTTCAATAACTTAATTCATTGTGTCATTAAAATCTATTTGTTGGGACAACAATGGTAGTAGTATTTTACATTATTGATTAGCAATTCTTGTTAGTAATTTTTTAATTAGACAATTATTAATTACAGGATCTTTATAAAATTACGGTTAAGAAAATTAAAATTTGATTTAGATCAAAGATAATAAAGAAATTCAATAAAGAATCTACTTAAATGGGCCCTAACCAGTGTGGGCTGGTTGTATATTGAGCTTATGATGAAGAGGCCCAATAAGGTTACTATAAATAGATGCTAAGGTCTCGTGCTGCCTTCTTAAGTAAATTCATGGACGTTCAGTTTTCTGACCTGTTAGGAGGCTTATGCTTAAGTAAATATCAGAACGGTTCAATGATTGTATGACTTTGAATCGAGAATTTTGAATTTATTCATAAGAAAATAAGGGAAATTAATTTGTTTTTGCTTATATAACTTGTATATTTGTTATTTAAATTAATTTTGAACAAGCATTGAGTAGGAAAAGGATCGAAAATGAACTTCAGGGTGATTTTTTGGCAAAATTTCACTGAAATTCTAAAAAAATTGCCAAAATTTGTCTTTTTATGGTAAATAAAGGAATAGGCATTAAAGAAGGAACCTGCTACTTTTGAGACGTGTTTAGCATCGAAGCCAAGCATCAGACTCGTGTGTAGTTGACGAGTTTGCTCGTAACCATATGTGTGTTCCACACACCACTAAAGGAAGTGTACGTTTGTGCTTGTACGACGCATGGTGTGCACGCGCTTTACATATCTAGAGAAGTTCGGGCGGCGCATGCTGTTTACACACCATTCAGCTACACATGCAATGTTAACATCAACACACTACTGGATAAAAAGAAAACCCAAATTTTCTAGAATTCATGAAATGGTTTCTTAAGTTATTTTGGGTTAGTTTTTAGAATCTTGTGAATTTAAAAATGTTGGGCTTCATAATCGTACGGCTGGATCCAGTATCCATAAATCTAATAGCTTTGATGGGGCGATCATATTTATCTTGTCTGAAAAGTTGGATCTGGACATATGATCGTTGGACTGGAGTACAATCTAATTTCATGCAGGTTTGTTGTAGCATGTATAGATAATCATCACCTAAAGAGATAGAGGAATCAGATGACTCATCCTCAAAGGTCATAACAAAAACAACAAACTTAGTGTCTTCATCTTCAATGGATTGTTCCTCAATAAGATCTTCAAAGTGATTAGAAGAATGAATAGGCAAAATGGATTGCATGTGCTTCAATAAGTTGACATCTTTCTTGCTTTTATGAGGACTGGTTTGTGCACAGTGTCCTGGTTGTTCATAAAGAAAACATCGATTAGTTTTCTGAGAATGATGGGATTTTTTTCTTGAAGAATCAAACAAACTTTTGTTTTGTTCCATCTTTTCTCAAATAAGTTTTCCTAAAAGGCTTGTAACCTTCCATTTGTCTGTAGAATTCATTGATGATAGACATGATTATGATAAGATTTCTTCTTGTTGCTACAATCAAAGTTTTTTTTTGTCTTTGCACTTAATTTGAAGATAAGGCTACTTGCAAGCCTGTTTGAGAATTGGATCACCTTTAACAATGTTCTTAAATAAGGCATGTTGATCACAAAGTTTATCAAGAGAGGTTAAAGCAAGTGGTAGATTTCTCCAAGAAATATATTAGCAATATCCCTTTGTAAAGAAACTATGGTCCATTGTAACTCTGGTTGTAGTTGCTTAACGTCATTCTATCCATTCAAAAGATAATACCTTTCTGCCATACGTTGAAAATGATTATGTAGATTATATTTGTCAAGTGACCAATATTTCATTACAAAATACTCCTGACAGATCTGCTTATCTATAAGCTGAAAGTCACAAATGAATTCTTTATGAATAATTCCAAGAAGAGCTCTGGCTATAGTGACTTAGATATACTGAAGTCTTCGATTGTTGTCAATACTTTGCCACTATTATAGCAAGGTACTAGTGAAATGACAAGTAAACTCAAATAAAATATCCTGTAAAGGATTATTTAATCGAGTCATTTAAAGATTTATCTATGCACCGAATTCATGCAAGTGATCTCTCCATTTCTTTTGCGGAAGATCGTCAAAAGTGAACCAAGTTCCTGAAATAGGCTTGGTCTGTGTAGTTGGTTAAGCTGGTGCTGCTTGTGGTGCTAGTACAGGTTTGAAAGGTTTAGTGCCGAAGGATTCTGCTTCACTTATAGTTGGTTCAGCTTCAATAGGTTCAGACATAGTCATCAAAACTTGTGCTAAGTTTGATAAATCAGTTAGCTGGGCTGAGGAATCAGAAGACGATTCAGAGATCTGTTCAGATGATGACTCAAAGATTGTTGCAGAGACTTCAAATGTTGGGATAGAGGTTTCAGAACAAGTTTCTGAATTATCTGATTGAGCAAAGGAATCTTCTACAGCTGGTGTAGGTGTAAGAGTTGCTATAAACTCTGTCAAAGGCACTTTATCCTTCCTAGCAGAGGTGGAAGGTTTAGACTTCAATAGAGAAGTGGGAGGTGTATGAATCCGTAACGGTTTACTCCACTATTTAACTAGTTCAGGTTTAGTATATGAAGGTGATGGCTCAGGAACTTATTCAAGCTTTGGCTTTGATTTTGGCTTTTTATTTTTTTCTTGAGTTGCCTGAGGATGGATATGATGTCTGATCAAAAGATAGTTGAACTTGAAGACCTTTGAATAGCTAGCTTCTTCTGGGTATGTCTAATACAAAGGAGGAGTGTATATTGGCTATATATTTAGAAATACTAAAGAGGAAGAGCCATATACAGTCTTAGGCTGTGCATATTACATATTTGCGCACAATTCCTTATATCTTCCTGAGTTCTCTAGTTTTGATGTCGAAGTCAGGTGTAGAATATTTGTGTAGCAATGTAATGTGGAAGTTCAGCATCAAGTTGCTAGATTTGAGCTTTGTATGAATGGTACAGTTGTTGGATCTGTTTAGAGATGACGTCAACTTTATGTTGAGTAGCATGACTCTGTTGACTGATTCCATTTAGCTTGGAATCAATTCTTCGAAGGACTTTATTCTGTACTACTGGATTTGATGCCTGCCAGTTAAGAACTTCATTAGAAGGATTTGAGAAAGTGTTTCTTGTGAAGTGATTCCTATTGTTCAAATATAAGGGCTAGAGATAACCCTAGTTGTTTCATCTGTACCCCTATCTAGAGAAGGAAACTCTTCTTTGTATGGCTTAACCATCATACAAGGTATAGGAGTAGGAGTAATGACAGGAATTGCTGGCTTCGGCTGACAGGTAGAAGATTTTAGCATCTCACGAAGATATCTAGGTCTGAATCTTTCTGTGGTAGACTACTAGATTTGTTGGGATCATCTGGATCTGAATCATCCTTGTATGGATGACTCTATTGAGAAGGCATATAACGAGTTTTAGACTTTTTCTTCCTCCTTCATTGTCTGGCATACCGCTCATGATCATCATCACTGTTTGACTTAGGGTTGACACATATTTCACAGCCCTCCGTATGAGAAAATACGGGCTAAATAAAAAATATAACACCAGATGTCGAAGGTCCAGATGGATCTTCGTTGGGCCTTGCATAAATGGACTTCACCGTTCCATCTTTTATGTCTTCAAAATCGGAGGAGTGGTTGTATGGAAAAAGGTGTTGATGAGGTTCATTGAACACCTATTGATAATTGGTGATCTAGGCATTAACTTTTTAAGCTCCGCAACTAGTAATTGCTTCAAGAACATTTGTCTGCCTGTTCCCCACTACCAATTACCGATTGTATTCTATTGACTCAGATATTCACAGTTTCTTTTTTACAATAACAAGATGAGCTTAGGGTGATCTAAAGTTTAGTGGGAGACAAATTGAATAAACCTTCTTCTTTTTAGGCATGCATTACAATGCAGAAATTATGTGCGAGCTGACTCATACAGAATCTGATCTCCATCTTTCAAAGTACAACAGCATGTCCAAACTTTTTATTTAACGGAACATTGTGCACGTTTGACTATTATTTTACAGCATTATTAATTTGAAGCCATACCTTCACTTCTCCATGATTTATCTCCTATAACTGTTGAAAAGGAATTGCCAGATAATGTAACGACATATTCAGAATAGAAACGAGAGAAATTCATCGAGTATTGTAAGAGGCACAGAAAGAGATTAAGAAAAAGGGCAATTCGGTAAAGATATTTCATATAAAAATTCATAGATCTATACATGTAATAAGAGAAAATGCAACTTGGAGAAGAGAAAAGATGAAGAACATAATAAGGAAAACATGGAATCAACCTGGATTTTTGAAGGCATAGATCAACAAAGAAAATCCTGCCTTGTCTTGACCCCTCTGTTCCAAGTTCTTCTCTTCCAACCACAACCTACTGTCCGATCCACTTCTTGTCCTAAACATAAAAATAGCGAACCCTGATGCTTCTTTGAAGAACCAGTCATGTAAATCCCACATCATATCAACCAACAAACCATCCAAGAAAATTGTCTGGTTCCCTCTGAAATTCCACTTCAATCTCCTCACTTGAAATATCTTCTTATCGTCGATGCTCACGGACAATACAGGACTTTTTGCTCCATTTTCCTCTCCACTAAACTTCACCAATATGTCATGAGCTAGCCCAGTATCACAAAACTGTGCCTTGGTGGAATACACGGTGTTGCCAGAAAAATGCTCGCTGCGAGAAAGCAACGATGATTTCGCCATTGATAGTTTTTTTCTGAGATTTTGTACGATGACTTCCTCGTCCTTGTCTCCGAGTATCAGCCCCAGTTCTGAATCCACCACAAAGACGACGTAAAACCCTCTGATCGGCTCAGGACCGGTCGCATAACTAGCAGTAGAAAGATCCCAAAAGGCTTCAATCTTTGAGTCGCAAGATTGGAATGACTTAGTGCCTTTGATCTTTCGCAGGTGATACGAATCGGTACTCAACTTCGGGGGAGAGGAAATATTGTTGTCACTAATACTAATGGTCAGGCCTTGGTTTATTAGCTTGTTACGCCATGTGAGTGTGATGAAGAGGGTTTTCTGGGAAAGAAGTTGGAGTCTATATATGCAAGTGACTGCATTTGAAATAGAAGGTGTCAGAGTTGGGGAGACATAGGCCTGACTTGATGGACCCGAGCAATATGAATACGATATTTTAATGGCACGCTCGCTGTAACAGGATATGCTCCTCATTTGTGGAGAGAACCCCGAGAAGAAAACGGCACCAAAGATGATAAAAGTTAGTATATATGTATATTCTGTGTGAGGGAGAGAGAAAGATGGTTAAGATTGAAGGTTGTAGCCAAGTGCGCATACAGTTCCTTCCCGCTGATACAAGAAATTGGAACGATTGATGGCTCACTCTTCCTTGCTGATGCCAGAAACTTAGAAGATTGAAGGTGACAAAAGAAGGGTACTCTTCCTCTCTGTGTTTCCCATGTGAACTGTCCTTTCTTGTTTATGAAATTTCATAATTGAAGAAGAGAAATAGAAACTGGTAAGAGAATATGTAATGGACACACCCTTGAAGCATTAATTACGACTTTCTAGTAACCCAAAATGCGCTCAGAAATGCAAACTGAGAGAGAAGTCCATGAGCTCATGTATTAAAGGTCAATCCGCCTAATTTTAATAAGCTAGAGTTCGACCTGACAGCCAATATAAAAAAATATTAATATGTTTACGTTAATACGGTATCTCCAAACTGACCACACCAGAGATATATTAATGAAGGAAGCTAAGTACAAGAAAAGATTTATTTGTTTTATCGTCAAAGATGATGCCAAACAAAACAAGGGTTCTGTTCTTGACAGATACCCTAGCAGATAACCCCAAATGGGTAACATTGTTAAGGGTTGATGATGATGAATGGAAGATGGTGATTGGCGGCCACATCGATTAAAGATATTTTTGAGATTCACCGATTACAACTAAAGCTGACCATGACACTTGCTCCTTTTTGTCATTAATTAGTCATTACCTCATAATATCAGTTAGAATATCAATGCTATGCCTTATCTTAAGCTTCAATTAAGGACTTAATTATACTGGAGTTACAAGTGGGGTGATATTGAAACCACATTTTTTGTTTTAAAACGCCTGTAGAGAGTAACCGCGGATGCTAAGTTGGTTTTGTTAGTTGTGCATTGGGCTTCAAATTTCAAGGCTACATCGGGAACCATCTGATTAGAGCTACCAGTTTTGACTTCAGGGAGAATCAGAAATCCCAAAAGGTAAGTTCAAAACAAACATAGTTGGTCATGATGTCGCTACTGCTTGTTTAGATGTTCTGAATGGCAGCGCGGCATTGCCTGGCTTGAATAAAACCAATGTCTTGCTCATCCCAAAACACTCTGCTCCAAAGTATGTTTCTGATTTGCGGCCAATCTCTTTAGTCAACGTCATTGACAAGATAGTTTGTAAGGCTTTGGCAACTAGAATGCAAGCTTCTTTGATGCTGACTATGTCTGAATATCAAAGCGCATTTGTACCGGGACGACTGATCACGGACAATGCTATGTTGGGGTTTGAAA
Source organism: Erythroxylum pelleterianum (assembly GCA_027563865.1). NCBI lineage: Eukaryota > Viridiplantae > Streptophyta > Magnoliopsida > Malpighiales > Erythroxylaceae > Erythroxylum > Erythroxylum pelleterianum. Next base: position 23,008,358 of record JAOQMR010000004.1, read on the forward strand.
CCATGCATTGGCTTAAGGGGCGAAACAGGGGGAAGGATGCTTTTGTTGCTCTGAAAACCGACATGAGTAAGGCATATGACCGTATTGAGTGGAGTTTTTTTTTGGAGAAAATGATGCTTAAATTGGGCCACTGTACAACTTGGGTAGAGAAAATCATGTGCACCGTCACAACAGTTACTTACAATTTCTACTACGATGGCAGACTTTTTGGGCCTGTGGTTCCTTAGTGGGGTTACGCCAAGGCGACTCCTTATCGCTGTATCTTTTTATATTGTATTCTGCGGCTCTAACGACCATGCTCAAATTTTTTCAGGATACAGGTCAGCTGCATGGCGGCAAAATTGCCAAACGTGCTCCTCCAATCAGTCATTTGTTCTTTGCAGACGATGCTTTGTTTTTCTTCAAAGCATCTTTCAGGGAAGCACAAGTGCTTAAGTCGTGCCTGGACATGTACCAAAGGGCTTCGGGCCAGCTTGTGAACCTCTCAAAGTCAGAGATGGTGTTTTCCCGGAATACTCCCCACGTAGTGAAAGATGAAATTTGCCTGCTGCTATAGATCCGGGAAGTTTTAGGTTTCTCCAAATACTTGGGACTTCCAACTGTCATTGGCAAATCCAAGAAGGAGGTGTTTCAATTTGTTGTTGATAAGGTTTGGAGACGCTTATAGGAATGGCGACGTAAGCTTTTAAGCCGAGCAGGGAAAGAAATCTTGCTAAAAACAGTCATCCAAGCTATCCCGAATTATTTAATGCAATTGTTTCTTCTGCCCATCGATACGCTTGATAAAATCGAGAAACTAATGAATCAGTTTTGGTGGCAACATTCCGATTCAACAGGACCCGCTCTTCATTGGTCCTCTGGGGAAAATATGGCTCAGCTGAAGCAACAGGGTGGCTTAGGATTTCGGAGGCTACGGGACTTCAATTTAGCACTGGTGGCGAAACAGGGGTGGAGGTTTCTTAGTAGACTTTCTTCATTGGTGACACGTATTTATAAGGCTCGCTACTTTCTTAAATGTGGTTTCCTAGACGCCACAGATGGCTCGAACCCCAGTTGTATGTGGCAGTGTTTCATTAAAGCACAAGACATCCTCAGAGCAGGTAGCTTATATAGAGTTGGACGGGGCACTGCGATCTCAGTTTTCGGTGACCCATGGATTCCCTCTCTCCTAGGTTTCCGACTTCACTCGACGAATACTGCAGGCCGTGAGCAACTCACTGTTGTTGACCTTCGCAGTGAGAATGGATGGTAGTGGGACTCAGCGAAGCTTGATTTGTTCCTGTCTATGGAGGAGGTGGCTGTTTTTAAGAAAATCCCTTGTTTCAGACATGATTGCGATGACGTTTGGACTTGGTTTGACGATAACAGTGGACTCTATACTGTTAAAAGTGGATATCGGTTGCTAATGCGAAGACTACATGTTAATCAGTCTTTAGTGACTCTTCCATGGCACTGGTTATGGAAGTTAGAATTACCAAAGAAGATTCTCAACTTTTTATAGTGTTGCCTTTGTGGTTTTTTGCCGGTGAAAGAACGGTTGCATTCTCTGTGATGAAACCCGGCCCATCTTCTAGTGCTGACGAGGTTACAGCAGGTGTTACTAGTGAGCCCACAACTTTGCCAATTGCTATGAGAAGGCCACAACGAGAGAAGAAGGATCCTGTGGTCCTTAAAGGTTACGTGGTGGGCTAGCAAGGAGTTGATTTAGATTCAGCTATCAGGCATTAGTACGGTATAAATAAGAATAGGGGAATACTGAGAGCGGTATGAAATCAGATGCTATTGGTTGTAATTTTCTCTCTCTTGTCATTCTGAGTACCCTTGTACCAGAAGTTCTTCCTCGAACCTTCCATTTCTGTTAATTTCCTTCTGTAATAGCCTCGTTGTGTACTTTCTTACTGAAGAAAATATCAACGCCATACGTTCCCTGCTATAGTTCCTTGTTTATAGCTCACTGTTATTACATTTTTGGTGCTTTCATTGACCCTACTCTCCTCTCATGGCCGACGGCACTCGATTAGCTAAGCTTGACTCTGCAGTTTCGGTACTTCAGGCAGATTTGGGCTCCCTTCAATCCACCGTTTCCGGTCAGCAAGGCACGTTGACTGAGCTGAAACACCATATGGAATCCATCACCTCTCAGTTGGTTCATTTGGGTCAACTTATTAAGGGCAAAATAGAGCTTACATCACCCGATAAACCACCTTGGCCTGCTCCTGATAGTAGCGGTCGTTTTTCTTCTGGGGGTCGCCATCCTCATCGTTCTGGCTATGAATCCGACATTGAGGATTTCCCTTTTCGTCCTCAGCTTGCTCGCGTCGAACTCTCCCGTTTTGATGGTACCGATCCTGAATCTTGGCTTTTTAATGCCGAGGAATTTTTTGAGTTTTACAAGACAGAGGACACAGTCCGTATTACCATGGCCGCTTTTCATTTTAAGGGTAAGGCTCATCGTTGGTACCAATGGATGAAAAACAATCGTCAGTTGTCTTGCTGGGCTCACTTTACTCGCGCTCTGGTGGAGCGTTTCAAGTTAACCGAGCTTGAGCCGCCGCAGGGATTATTGTCTAAGTTGCAGCAAACCTCCTCTGTCGAGGACTATCAATCTCAATTTGAAACATTGGCTAATCAGACAACCGGGCTTCCGCCTGCATTTTTTGTAGATTGTTTCATTTCTGGGTTACGACCCGATATTAAACATGAGGTTTTGTCCTTCCAGCCCACTACACTTAACCATGCCATTAGTTTGGCCCGTTTGCAAGAGGCCAAGCTAGCCGAGTCCCGTAGATTGTTGTTGCAAGGACTCCGTTCGGACCAAAAACCATTACTACCCATACCACCCAAGACCCATTCTGCCCCTCCACCACCACCACTACCTTCCCCTACCCGCCGCCTTACCTATTTGGAAGCTCAGAAACGTCGAGAACAAGGTCTCTGTTTCTACTGCGATGACAAGTTTACCCGCGGCCATCGCTGTCACCGCCCACAGATGTTTATGCTTGATGATGTTGTTTCTCTTGGGGATGACGATTTCCCACCTTCTCCTCCTTCTGACTCCAACCACGAACCTGGCCCTTCCCAACCTAACCACCTTACCCCCTGGCTACTCAACCCACCTCGACAGTCAATGACTCCACCGTCATCTCCTTTAACGCTCTTTCAGGCTGCCCTTCCCCAGCCACACTACGTTTTGTGGGTCACATTTCGGGCCAGACGGTGCAGGTTTTACTGGACGGTGGCAGCACCCATAACTTCATCCAGAGTCGGGTGGCTCGATACTTGGGGTTGGCCATTGATACATCCACCACTTTTCCAGTCCTGGTCGGCAATGGCGATCACCTATATTGTGAAGGATTGATTCGACAAGTTCCCCTTTCGATTCAGGGCACTACGGTTACTACTGATTTCTTTGTGCTCCCTCTGTCTGGGTCTGACGTAGTGCTTGGAGTGACTTGGTTGGCCACCTTGGGGCCAGTCGTTACCGATTATGCCTCTTCCTCTTTCTGTTTTGGGCACGGCAGTAACCAAGTTTGTTGGCAGGGTGTGGTCACTGACAGTCCTCAACCTATTCATTTACACTCCTTGCGACGTTGTGTGGATGTGGGCAGTGTGGCTACATTTTTTAGTTTGCACATTACCTTCCAATCTGATGAGCCTACCCCTGCTGCTGCCTCTTTCTTGGCTCCACTTCTGCGGCAATTTCACGATGTTTTCACCCCTGTTTCCGGACTGCCACCACCTCACACCATCTCCCATGCTATCCATCTCCTACCCAATGCTAAACCAGTGAACGTCCGGCCATACCGCTACCCCCATTACCAAAAACAGGAGATTGAAAAGCAAGTTTCAGACATGCTCTGAGCTGGCATTATTCAACCAAGCACAAGCCCGTTTTCATCCCCGGTCCTCTTGGTCAAAAAGAAGGATGGTACATGGCGCTTCTGTGTCGACTACCGAGCTTTAAACTCGATCACAGTTCACGATCGCTTTCCGATCCCGACCGCCGATGAACTCTTTGATGAACTATTTGGTGCTACTATTTTCTCGAAGTTGGACCTATTGGCTGGGTTCCATCAGATTCTAGTCCGGCCTGTGGATGTTCCCAAGACTGCTTTCCGCACTCATGAAGGACATTACGAATTCTTGGTCATGCCGTTCGGCCTCACAAATGCCCCCTCGACATTTCAAGCCACGATGACTGGTATTTTTAAACCCTATTTGCGTAAATTTGTGCTTATTTTCTTTGATGACATTCTTGTGTACAATCGTTCCAAAGAAGCTCACTATGAACACCTACGGTTGGTCTTTGAGACATTACGCACGCACCAGTTGGTTGCTAAAGAAAGCAAGTGCCTCTTTGGGAAGGATCGCATTGAATATCTTGGCCATATTGTTGCTGGTGATGGCTTACGCGTGGATCCCTCCAAAGTACTTGCCATTCGCGACTGGCCATGTCCTACATCAGTTAAAGGTGTTCGCAGATTTCTCGGATTAGCGGGATACTATCGCCGATTCATCAAAGGGTTTGCTAAACTTGCTTCTCCCCTGTCCGATCTTCTCCAAAAAGACAGCTTTGTGTAGGGGCCTGACGCACAGCAAGCCTTTGAGCTCCTCAAGTCCGCCTTAAGTAACGCACCAGTACTTTCCTTACCTAATTTCACCGACACTTTTGTCGTTGAAACGGATGCCTCGGGTACAGGCATCGGAGCTATTTTGTCATAGAAAGGCAAGCCCATCGCCTACTACAGTCAAAAGCTGTCTCCCCGAATGCAAGGTGCCGCCGCCTATCACCGGGAAATGTTTGCCATCACCCAGGCCGTGGGCAAATGGCGACAATATTTGTTGGGTCACCGCTTCTCGATTGTCACTGATCAGAAAGCCTTAAAAAATTTGACGGAGCAAACCATTCAAACTCTCGAGCAGCAACAGTGGTTGTATAAATTGGTCGGGTATGATTTCGAGGTCCTTTACAGCCCGGGGAAGCAGAACACCGTCGCCGACGCCTTGTCTCGCCTTCCTACTGGCTGCTTCATGGCTATCTCCATCCAACAGTTTGGCAGATTGGAAGAATTTCGTAAGTTAAATGTAACTTGTCCTGAATTGATTGCTATTCATCAAATGGTTTTGGCTGGAGATGACAAATACAAGGACTATATGATTCATTCTGGGCTCTTATTGTTCCGACATCGGATTGTGGTTCCCAACGATCAGTCCTTGAAGCACTCCATACTTGCGAATTTTCACAATTCTGTTGAAGGGGGACAAGCAGGGGTGGAGCGAACCTATCGACGAGTGGCTGCTAGTTTTTACTGGGGGTCCATGCGGAAGGATATTCAACGCTTTGTTCAAGCGTGTCTTATTTGTCAAACTATGAAGGCCTCCCAACTTGCACCGGCTGGATTGTTACAACCCATACCATTGCCCACCCAAGTCTTCGAGGAAATCACTATGGACTTTATTACCGGTTTGCCTCCATCATTCGGTAAAATAGTTATTTTTGTGATTGTTGATCGCCTGACTAAATATGGTCATTTCTTTGCCCTTCCGAGCAATTTCACCAGTGCTACAGTGGCTGCCTTATTTCTGACGGGATTCATCAAACTCCATGGCATTCCTACCAAAATCATCAGCGATCGCGACCCCTTATTCTTAAGTGCCTTTTGGGAAGAATTACATCGCTTACAAGGAACAACTAGAGCACTCAGTTCGGCGTATCACCCTGAAACCGATGGCCAATCGGAAGCTGTGAACAGGGTACTCGAAATGTATTTACGATGTTTTGTTGCGGAGAACCCATATACTTGGGTTAAATACTTGCCCTGGGCCGAGTATTGGTATAACACGGCTCATCATATATCCGCTGGCATGACACCTTTCAAGGCCCTCTAAGGCCGAGACCCACCAACCATGATTCGGTATGTGCCGGGCACCACCAAGCTTTCTGCTGTTGATTCTGAACTTGCTCAACGGGATCACTTGTTGCAACAATTAAGGGCTAATTTGCTTAAGGCTCAAACACGGATGAAAAATCAGGCTGATAGGAATCGTCGAGATGCCACGTTCGAGGTTGGCGATTGGGTGTTTGTGAAACTGCAGCCCTATCGTCAAGTCTCACTCCGTCTACATCGCAACCAGAAGTTAGGGCAGCGCTATTTCGGGCCATTTCGTGTTCTCAAACGCGTAGGAGCTGTCGCCTACAAGCTCGAGTTAGCACCTTCTGCTCGTCTACATCCTGTTTTTCACATCTCGGTTCTTAAGAAATGTATTGGGAATCCTGTCACTCAGAGTATTCCACTGCCCTTCCTTGAACCGATCACTGGTGCTTCAGACAACCTTGAGGACAAGGTTATTTTCTCTGAGGGAGGCAATGCGATGAAACCCGGCCCATCTTCTAGTGCTGACGAGGTTACAGCAGGTGATACTAGTGAGCCCACAACTTTGCCAATTGCTATGAGAAGGCCACAACGAGAGAAGAAGGATCCTGTGGTCCTTAAAGGTTACGTGGTGGGCTAGCAAGGAGTTGATTTAGATTCAGCTATCAGGCATTAGTACGGTATAAATAAGAATAGGGGAATACTGAGAGCGGTATGAAATCAGATGCTATTGGTTGTAATTTTCTCTCTCTTGTCATTCTGAGTACCCTTGTACCAGAAGTTCTTCCTCGAACCTTCCATTTCTGTTAATTTCCTTCTGTAATAGCCTCGTTGTGTACTTTCTTACTGAAGAAAATATCAATGCCATACGTTCCCTGCTATAGTTCCTTGTTTATAGCTCACTGTTATTACATTCTCGGTGTATTGACATTGATGAGATTTGTCCCTTATGTTGCCAGCAAGTCGAAACAGTTTGCCATATATTATTTGATTGTGTCTTTGCCAGGGCTGCATGGTGTTGGAGTGGACTGCCGGTTCGGTTTACCGTGCAGTCTCTCCACCAGTGGCTGCAAGACGTTCTGTCGCTTTGGACACTGGAGCAGCAGCAGAGAGGTGTGGCGATTATGTGGGAGATTTGGCGATCCCGGAATGCATTTATCTGGCACCAACGACGTCCCTCTGCTGCTGCAATCTGTCCCGTCGCTGCCCGTCTTGTTTCCGAGTGGAAGACAACAGTGGCGGCAAGGCAAGTTGGTGTTCTCCCTACTATAGAGTCGTCCCCTTTGAAATGGGAGCTGCCCACTAAAGGTACTCTGAAACTAAATGTGGATTCCATATTTCAACATGACTCCGGTGTCGCAGGGGCGGGTTGGATCCTTCGCGATCATCTAGGCTGTTGTGTAGGTGGTGGTATGTGCAATAGTGGAGTGGTTGCCAACCCAGTTATCGCAGAGGCAGTTGGGTTGAGGGAGGCGCTTAATTGGTTGAAGGGAGCCGTTGCTGACAGATGGATTGACGTTGAATTAGATTGCCTGAAATTGGTTGCAACAATTCGCGGAAAACAAAATGGCTCCTATCTTGGTGATTTGGTTTCGATATTAAAAGCTTGTTAGATCACTTTCGATCTATAGCTGTTTCTCATGTTAAGAGGTCAATGAATCAAGTTGCCCATATGTTAGCCTCGACATCTGGTTCTCTTTCTGGCTTTCACTGTTGGGGTTGTGTTCCCTCTGACCTCATTTCTGCTGTAATGACGTTTGATCTCGTTTAATACTACCCATTACTATTAAAAAAAAGAAATTAACTTTTTTATATTAATAAAAAGTTTTAAATTGAACTCATTTATGAACTTGATCAAGAAAATGTCATTGATTGACGTTCGATTGTCAATAAAGTTGTTA
>JAOQMR010000004.1:23069152-23083808 GCA_027563865.1 Erythroxylum pelleterianum
ACATATGAAATTTGCAATTATTTTGACTCAATTTTGAAGGTTTATTTAAGATATTTTTTAACCAAAAAAAGATTTAATTATAAAAAGTAATAATATAACTATAAGTTTAATAGTAAATACATATCATAAAAATTAATAATCAAATGTAAAATTAATAATTAAATGTAAAATCGTAAAATTGATAATCAAAATTAGTAAAATTGAAAAAGTTTAAATTATTAATTGACATATTCTTAATTTTTATTAAATGGTAATTTATTTTTAATATTTAGATATTGAATTTTGGTAAATAATTAGTTAAGTATACAATTATTTTACAAATATATAAAATATATAAAATTATTGTTATTTCAAATTAATTGTCATTATTATATATTATTAAGATTTTTGAAAACATTGTTGATGTAAACAGTAAACTAGTAAAGTATACAGTACAGCTTTATAATATATCAATATAGACTATTTTGTAATTTTTAAAAATTTTAGGGACTAATTTATAAATTTTAAAAATATCCCGAAACGGTACGCGGTACCGACCGATACCGGTACAGTTCCGTTCCAGAGGTCAATCCGGTACCGAACCCGATACGATATTCGTAACATTGCATGTAAGGGGTCTGTGATGCTTGTTTGAGTTTAAACCTTTCGTTCTTTCTTCAAATTGCTGCTTCTCTTATTGATCTCTTTCTCAGAGTTACAGAAGATAGTGTGGAGTAGGTCGAAATCGATGATGTGAAGCTTTTGAAACTTTTGTACTAACTCAACAACGTTTAGTTCTGACAATGGAATACTCAATTTTGCTAGCTGCGCGAACTCGAATTGCCCACAATTTTGCGTCCATTTGAGGGAAAATTTCAAAAAACCAAAGTTGTTTTAGTTTGTATGTTTGTTTGATCTTCTTATGTTCTACTGTTGCTCTTTGTTCATTGATGAGATGTGTGTTTCTGCTACCAAACGACCTATCATTTGGAGAATATGCTTTAACATCATAAAAAGAACAACAACAATATTGCGAATACTGTAATGGAATTGGTGCTCACTTTAATAGCGATATTAGGCTTGATAATGTGTATAATAAGGCTTGACAATCAATTCCTTAATAAATAGTTGAATTTGATTTAAGAAATAAAATTAGAATTACATCATTTTGGAATGAGCTGAAGTTTAAAATAATATTGATTTGATTTTATATCTTAAAATAAAATCATTTTTCTCTTGAATTTTTTAAAATTATATATTAAAATGATGTTATTTTAGAAAATTAAATCCAAATAATGTCTTTTGAAAAAATAAACTAAAACAATATACTTTTTAAGCATAGATTTGGTTCATTCGAACAAAATTTTGAGTATGTTATCCAAGTCTAAACTCGATTATTTCTCAGTTAACTTGAACTAGACTCGTTGACTACGAGATTTAATTTACTTAGTCAATATTAGATTTGACTCGATATTTTTTTTATGCTTTGATGAATCGATTGGTACAACCTAAAATTTTTATTCAACCCAGTATTTGAATAAGATACGATACAAAAACTTCTGGTATCAATCTTTTGCCACTAAATTTACTAACATTTGACACTGGTACGAAATTTAATATATTATACTTAAATACTAAATTTTATATTTAGTCATACTTTACCATTTAAACCATTTCATAATGAAAACAAATTACTCTTATAATTTTACTTCTTATTTATTATATACCGGTTTTATAGCAATTAATACCGATTGAACTTTTAAATCTTAAACTTTTTTTTTATTGGATCGATATTTGGTCTAGTTTTTAAAATATTAGATATTATCTTTAATTTACAAGTAATATTAAGGAGATTTGTCGAGAACAAAAAGGTAATTTTTGTTTTAGTATTGTTTAGGTACTTCTATTCAAATCAGTGGATTATTCAAATATGTATATAAAAGATTTTTTTTTGGTTTTTTTGCTAGTTAACATCAAGTATTAAGAATTCGTACAGTGAATTAGCACATAATCTAGTTTCTTTTTGAGATTATAGGTGGATTGGATACAGTGCCTGTTAGTAAAAGGTGTTTTGCTTTATTGAGACCTGGATAGGTTAAATTGGTGAAATTAATATTTTCAGGCTAGGAAGTTGTATACATTTGCTGTTATAGTATGCCGAAAATCTCTGAAAACTAAACTAAAAAGAAAGAATTAAGGACATCGAGAAAAACAAATCTTTTAAAGATATTTAACTCCAAAATGCTCTTGGTATTTTACTTATCACCTCAAGCTGGGAAAAGGATAGATTATGTTACCTCAAGGTTTATATTTAACGATTTTAATGATAAATATATAATATTTCAACATTTAAATTGGATTATTTTTTTGTATCGTATTTTTTTTAAGGAAAAAAAATCATAGGAAAATTACTTCATTTCTTGCGGTAACCTTCTTAGTAAACTTTCCTTATTAATATTTGGGAGGATCTTACATTTATGAACAATTAGCTCCATAAATTTTTGTTCTAGCAGAGATCATATTGAAATTTCAAAGTCAACTCAGAATTAAGATGAAGCAACGACTAGTTGAAGAAACTGATTATTTAAAGAAGAGCAATAACAATTGTAAAGTAGTGAACATACATAAATTTTCGAAACATTTGAGCAACATCTATATTCTTGAGAGTCATATCATTCTTATTGTGCCTTAGAAAATGAACTCACTCTATCAAGAGAGAAATTATTATTTGAGAGATTACTTTTGATTTTACATTTTATTTTTCTGTGAGCTTTTAGAAGTTTGTTATACACTTTAAGTGTGGAAAGATGGAGAATCTTGAAAAATATGTACTTGTGAGCTTGGAGAAGCTTGTCAAATTTAAAACTCAGATTCTTATAGTGAAATACTCATGTTAGATACTTGGGGACTAGACGTAGGCTTGGTTGTTAGCCGAACTAGTATAAATATACTGTGTCATTCTTTCTCTTTTCCTAATTTTTAAATTTTCATATTATAAGTTTGTGTTTTCAAGAGGCTCTTTTAGGTTTTCAATAGGCTTCTTCTGATTCTATAAAGCAAGAGGTTCTTTTCGCTTTAAGCGTCAACAAGCTCTTATCAATTAACATGCTTATTTTTATTTGAGCTCTAGCAGACTCATATCGATTGACAGGCCCCTTTCTTTTTGAGCTCGAATAAGATCCTTTCAATTAATAGACCTCTTTCGTATTTTAAATAACTAACAAGATTCTTTCTTTTTAAACGTTAATAGTTTCATTTTGAAGTTTAATAGGACCTTTTCATTTATCAACCCATTTTGTTTAAGAAGGATTTTTAAGATTTAAAATACCTTGCAATTTTTTTACATACAATTCACCCTCATCTTGCTTGTGTTTGCTTTATCATTTGGTATCAAAGCAATATTTCAAATTTATTGTGTTTTATAGCACGTGATAGATTATGACAAAAAACTTAAGAAGCCTTGAAGGACAATCCGTCTCAAAGCCTCCTTACTTCAATGGAAACAACTACTCATATTGGAAAGAGATAATGACCATCTATCTTCAATTGGTGGATATCGAAATATGGCAAGCTATCAAAGATGGAGCTACATCTCCTGCTACTGAAAACGTAGAAGTGTGGACTAATGTCGATAGAAGAAATGCACAGCTGAATGCCAAAGAAACACATCATCTGATCTATGCACTATCTCCAAAAGAGTATGAAAAGATATCCTACTGTTCTACATCAAAGAAATGTGAACAAGCTTCAAGTTATTTTCAAAGGAAAGAATGAGGTAAAGAAACATAGAATAAGTCTTTTAGTGCATCAATGCGAGACTATTTGCATGAAACAGGGAGAAATAAAAGATAAATTCTTCAGACATTTTAACAACATCATCACTACCTTGAAAAACTTGGGCAAGATATATCCAAATGACGAGCTAGTAACAAAAATTCTAAGATCATTACTAAAAGAATGGAGACCTAGAGTGACAGCTCTGGAAACCACAAAAGATCTCGATACAATATCACTTGACTAGATATGAGGAAACTTAATGATTCATGAATCCGAGCTTAGGGAAGATGAAGGATCCTCATATAGCAGAGGAATGACACTAAAAGCAGTTGACGAATCAAATCCATCAAATGATGATGAAAGTGACATTGAGTTGCAAATAAATGAAGATGACAAATTTAACTTCATGGTTAGAAAATATGCTCGCTTCTACAAAAAAGAAGCTCATGAAGAAAAAAGAAAGAAAAAAGAAAATTGGAAACAACAGGTTCCTATCAAAAGGCAACAAAAGTAATAACAATATACAAAATAATCAAATCGTATGCTATCACTGCAAGAAGCCTGGACACACAAGACAAAAATGTCCTCTTTTTCAAAAGGACAAGACAGAAAACAAAAAACCCAAAAAGCATGCTATGACTGTAGCTTGGTCAGATGAAGATTTTGATAACTTTGAAGAAGAAGAGCCCAAGGAAGTCAGCTACATTTGTTTTATGGCCAAATCCGGAGATGATGCGGCATATTATTCCGAATCTGATATTGAAATTAATGAATTGAGATATGCATATCATGACTTATATGATCAGTACAAAAAATTAACAGTGTAGTTTTTCAAAAAGGATGAGAAGTGAAAAAATAATGATGAATCTAACGAATAAGATTAAATTATTAGAATCGAAAAACAAAGATTTGCTGTCTAAAGTCACTTCTCTTGAAAATGATAATAAACAAATAGTTTCTGAAAAGGAATGCTTAGAACAATAGATAATTCAGTCAGAAACCTCATTACTTGAAAATGACTCTGCTATGATTAAACAATTAGATGAGAAAGTTACTGTTTTAAAACTCAGAAAAGAAAAATGTACTAGGAAAATTGTTTCTTTTGAAAAAGATCTTGCTAATTTTGTTAATGGAAGAAACAATCTTGATACATTACTTGTGAGTAGCAAATGTGTTTTTGATAAGGTCGGAATAAGATATAATGAAAATAACAATATCAAGCCATACAAAAACTTCTTTGTTAAATCTAGCAGTAGCTATAACGAAAGCAATAGGAACTTGATAAGTGGAAAAAATCATAACAACTATCATTCATTTGTTTTGTGCGATTATTGTGGTAGACATGGTCATATTAGTCACTCTTGTTACTTTTAAAAAATGAAAAAACAATCTCAAATGTATGTTTGGAGACCGAAAGTTCAAACTACTAATGTGAAAGGACTTAGAAAGATTTGGGTACCTAAAATGAGATAGTACACTTTACAGATATGCTTCAAAATGGAGACAAAATAAAATCAATGGATAGTTGATAGCAGTTGTTCGAGATACATGATAGGTGAAATATCACATATGAACTATATTGAAAAGAAAGACGGAGGTAATGTTGTCTTAGCCAATAAAAACAAGGAAAAGGTCACTGAAATTGGTAAAATCGGTGATTCTAACTTTGTTTTTGTTGATAATGTTCTTTTTATTGATGGATTGAAACATAACTTGCTTAGTATAAGTCAATTATGTGATAAAGGTTACAAAGTTACTTTCTATGCATCACATTGTGAAATAATTGACAATCTTAATAATAATATTGTATTTGTTGGTCCTATGAATCAGAACATATATTGTGCTCAATTGGAAGATATATCTTCTTAAAGTGACAAGTGTTTTGGCTCAATAGAAAATGATTCACTTATCTGGCACATAAGATTTGTACATGCTAACATGAGCATTTTATCAAAATTGTCCAAAAATGAGTTTGTAAGAGGACTGCCAAATTTGAAATTTGAGAACAATCAAGTTTGTGAAGCTTGTTTAAAAGGAAAAAAAAAACAGAAGCAGCTTCCCTTTTAAAAATATTGTGACTGCTATTTATTTGGTCTTACTAGGACTCAAAGTTTTGGAAGCAAATATTACAGTTTTGTTATAGTATATGACTTTTCCAAATTTACATGGGTTTATCTTCTATCAAATAAAGATGATATTTTTGAAGTCTTTGAGAAGTTTTGCAGGAAAGTTCAGACCGAAAAAGGATATTGCATTACTTTGATTTGAAGAGATCATGGAGGAGAATTTGATAATAGAAAATTTGAAGACTTCTGCAATGAAAATGGTATCTCACAACTTCTCATGCCCAAGGACTCTTCAACAAAATGGAGATGTTGAGAGAAAGAACGGGACTCTCGTAGATATGGCCATAACAATACTATGTGAAAGTGGCGTATCTCATGGTTACTGGGTAGAAGTCGTGTCAACCGCTTGCTATATAGTCAACATGTGTCTCATAAGACCTATTCTGAAAAAGACCATTATGAACTGTGGAAAGGAAGAAAACCTAATGTTGCTTACCTTTGAGTGTTTGGCTGCAAGTGTTTGACCTATTCTGAAAAAGACCCCTATGAACTGTGGAAAGGAGAAAACCTAATGTTGCTTACCTTTGAGTGTTTGGCTGCAAGTGTTTCATTCTAAATAATAGAAAAAACAACTTTGGAAAGTTTGATGCGAGATTAGAAGAAGCTATTTTTTTAGGCTATAGTACCGCTAGTAAAGGATTAAGAGCATATAATAAAAAAAAAGAAGATAGAAGAATCGATACATGTGATATTTGATGAAGCACTACCTTCGATAATAGCAATTGACTCTGACGATGAAAGACATTCATTTGTACCTAAAAATATATCAAAAAATCAAACTACACCTATAATACATTCACAATTACAAATAGGATAAATCTACTATGTCATTCTTTCTCTCTTCCTAATTTTTAAATTTTTGTGTTATAAGTTTGTGTTTTTAAGAAGCTCTTTCAAATTTTCAATAAATTCCTTTTGTTTCTATGAAATCTTTTCGCTTTAAGCATTAACGAACTCCTATCAATTAACAGGCTTATTTCTATTTGAGCTTTAGCAGGCTCATATCGATTAACAGATTATTTTCTTTTTTGGCACGAATAGAATCCTTTCAAGTAATAGACTTCTTTCGTATTTTAAAAAACTAACCTGATCCTTTCTTTTTAAATGTTAAAAGATTCCTTTCGAAGTTTAATAGGACTTTTCTATTTATCAACCTATTTTTGTTTAAGAAGGATATTAAATATTTAAAATACTTTGCAATTTTTTTACACACGATTCATCTCCTCGAGCGTGTGTTTGCTATGTTATATTATGCTGAAACAAATAAATAATTTCAGCTTCATGAAACCACAGCTTGCTTTAAGAGTATACTAGTCCTGCATTTAAAATATCCATGCGGATAGACAAACAATACAAGAACACAAACAATGTTACGCCTGTGCTTCCATCAATACATACAGCCAATTGACAAATAGTACGATTCTTCTTTAACTCAACGAAAGGAAATGGAGGCAAAAGAATTAGCAATTAAATGAAGGTAACTGGATGTTACAAGGAACAGAATAGGAGACTTATCACAAGAAATCTGGTGATCTATTAACTGATACCTGTAATAAAACAGTCAATAGAAATTACTGACTTAAAAATAGCTAAAATCCAAAAGGATGTAGGTGCTAATGTAGATGAAATGAAGCCTATGGATATGCGTTTTCTGACATATCTTTATCTGGTTGGACGTAATGACTCTCAGGCAGACGAACAGGTCGTTCCTCAATTAGCTTTACGTCAAAGCTTGAAAAACCTGCTGGTCGTAAAGAACCTACGTCCAACCTATCTGAGAAGCATTCTGTTGGGCAAACTTTGGCGTATTGTAATCGACAGTATTATCCCATGCCTAAGAACTAGGCATTTCAGCACGTCTCGAACCCAGCAATCCATCCATCGTCTTGTTTAAATATACTTTCAATCCCAGGTGATGGGCATTCCAAAATATTCTTCTGCAATGTCAAATCATCGGGGAAAGGGACAAAACATTCAGGAACAACATCCTGATCTGGGCTAATCAAAACGTCCTTGCTTATTGAGGTTGATACCCCATCCCCAGCCTGCTCTGGGATTTTAGCAAATCCTTGTGACAGTGCTGATTCATCTGATGTAGCATATTCACATGAGACAACATTCTCTGTTGGAAATGGCAAGTCTTCTACATGTAGACCCATCTCTAAGATACCATGAAAAGTGTAATCAGGTTGTTCAATAGGAATTGGGTTTGTAGTTGGGGGTGCAGTAGGTAATGTTAGATCTGTCCAGTCATGTTTGTACTTCGCAATTTGGCCTTCCATACATAACTTGGATTGATCTGGTTCACTTATATGATGCCTAACAAATTTCCTTTTCATTTTTGATGAACGAATTTCTCCCTGTTCCATTTTGTTCTTAAGGAGAGCTAAGAACTGCGGATTCTGAAACAACTTCCCCAAGAAAGAAATCATTTGCTTCAGCTCTTGCTCTGTTTCCTGAAGCCTTTGACTTATAGCTTCCATGTGATGAACTGTTCCACATTGCTGCTTTTGCAGTTCTGCAACCTCATTCATCATTATACTCCGCTCCTTCCTCAATCTATCCACTTCAATTTCTAGTCCGGCACTTCCTGATTCAGAGTAGGACCCGGTATAGATCCCAATCTGCTTCGAGCGTGGTGTCTTGCGCCTCTGTATGTTTCTTAACAGATGCCTCTCACCCCGTCTGAAGGCTTCATTAGCAAATTCCCACCTGTCTGCATTGACTTTTCGAAATCCCTGAATACAGAACAAAAGTGTTTCAACAATGAATGGGGAAGAAGTTGAAGTTTGAAATGAAATGAAATGTGCTTCTCGTGAGATAGTTTGAAATAGTTGAGTCTAATGCATAGAAAGAACTTTTTTTTTTTGGTGAAAAAATAGAAAGAGCTGAGTTGCAACTTCAACATCATCTATATCATAAAGAAAGGCGTCAGATATAACAAATAGACATACTGCAATAATATGTACTCTACTCTACTAGAGCCTGAAATTTTACTTGCAATCCACCGCCCATCGGGACTAGTCAGCTTAAAAGAAAAGCAAAGCCATAGCAGCATCAGGAAAACAGTAACAATGTTATCATGAAAATAAACAACTCCTGGTCATAATTCACTCAGAGGGGAAGGATATCTTCTTTTCCGGCATGAAGATCAAAACTCAGTTATAATATCAGCCCAATGTAGACTTCCTTATCATCTTCTTAAAAAGTCCACTATATCAGTTCCATACTAAATAAACCTAATACACCTGAGTCTTCTCAAGAACTCATTAGCTTCAGTGGTGGTAAATCCCGTTACAACAATGAACTTCGCTTTACATGAACAGTGAATCAATTACTTAAATGCAGTTTTAACAAAACTCATTGAGACTGTAAAATCTTAAAGTAAACCTGTAAGAATAACAAACACATTCAGACATCAATTTCTCTCTATTATCCCCTTTATTACGCGATCCTGTACAACGTAACATCTACAAAGGAAACACCCAGCACTTAGTTCAAATATCTACATCCATAATGACTGTCAGGATACAAGATTGATCATTGCCTAATCGGATTACAATAAAAGCGTCGTCAGAGAAAACTCAAAATAGTACATACAAAATCCAAAAACAATACACGGAACAACATGGATCAAGGAAAGAGCACAACAGTCCGATGATGGCTATCATGACACTAAAATACCCACATAAGTATTAAGTTGACGAACAAAACTGGAGAAATTGTTGTGCTTGAAATAGCGAGGGAGCACACTTCTGGAGAATGCCACAGGGTCCCAGACCACAAACCTCTCTCCATTGGCACCCCAAGAAATTATGGGGTCCAAATTGCGATCATCGACCAAATCAAAAGTTTTAGAGATAAACGGAGGGATTGGAATCCCCTGCAAACACTCAAGAGGCTGAGGCACCCCAATGCTGCTATCTTCCTCTATTTCTTCATTTTTCACAACTCTTTCCGGTACTGGGTTTGCTCTGAATTCAAATACTGATGGATTCAAAGCAGAGAACGCCTCGAACTCCATGAAAGGAGAAGAGGGGAAGCTCATCTCTTCCATCAACGAAGACTCAGTTGGGAATTGACAATCATCACCCAGCTGTGGCATCGTTTCTGGTTCAGAAGACCAAGAAGCAGAATGTTTATTGGGTGATTTCAGGTTCTTGCCAACGTCTTGTGGGTTCATTAGAACACGATTTGCGATGATAATCAAGGTGTTCAATTTAACAATGGCTCCGTCAAATTTGAGGGCTTGAATTGATTTATAAGCGCGGCCGATGTTTTTCGCCGATAAACTGTTTGATAAAAATCTTAAGAGAGGCGGTGAAGGTTTGGGCCACTTTGGCTGTTAATTTGAGTCACTGCAAGCACATGAGTTGATGAAGAGAGAACACGTAGCTGCTTGTTTGCCGATAAACTGTTTGATAAAAATCTGAACAGAGGCGGTGAAGGTTTGGGCCGCCTTTGCTGTTACTTTCAGTCACTGCAAGTGCATGAGTTGATGAAGAGAGTACACGTAGCTGGTTGTTTTCATGTATTTAAGTGCGGTTTAGGAGATAGGTGGGCCGACCGTGGTCAAAATATCCTAATTTTTCCGTTTTATGATTGGGCTAGAAGGAAAGGTAGTTTACTGTTAAACGTTAGTAAAATGGTGGTCTGTATCTGTATAGTGTATACTTGGTGGCGAAGCAAAGGCAACTGACCAATCACATTTAGGTGCAAGTCTTTGTCAGAAAGATCGTGTCCGGTGGTTGAAGACAACGTGGATCGCGCACGTGAGCACTGGTTTTCTTCTTTTTAATTTTTTTTTTGTACTTTTAAAAGGGTATCCTGGACTTTCTAAAAGTTGAAAAGTTAATTTTGAACTTTATAGTTTTTATTATTCATAAATCAATATTAATATATAAAAAATCAATATTAATTTAATTTTTCTTGTTATATCAACTTGTTGTACTTAGCGCCAAAGTTAATTAAAATTTTAATTTTATATTAGTCTGCCAGATTAATTATCATATTTATTATTATTTTCTGTCTTAACAATATACTAAGTGTACTGTTAATATTGAATAATTTTTCTTTTTATATCAGTCTATTAGACTTAGTGCTAATCTAATTGACTTTTCTTATCTCAGCAACTTATTAAACTTATTTTCACTACTGAATAATTACTAATATTAATAAATATAAATAATGGTATGTAAATGTGATAAATAAACAAAATGACAATATATTTTCAATTTTATTGATTGGTAGTAAAAATAAATCAAATTAATTAGATTCGTAAATATGATATACTTGATATATTATTAATTATTAGTAAATAAATTAGCATTATATATTAAATACTTTAATATTAATTATTATTAAAATAAATTAGTATTCAATATTAAAAATTTTATATTCAAATATAATAAATCTATTCGGAAACACTCTCTCTACTAAATAGAGATAAAGCTGTGTACTATCAGATCTCTCAGGCTTTACACTTCAACGAGACTTCAACTGGATATTGATGATGATAATGATATTCGACTGATACATATGTGATTTGTTAACCTTTAATAATTCTTATGTGATATAGATGTTTATTTTTTTTAAAAATCATCATATTTGTTTTCCATCAACAAAGGTTTAATATAAGGGGGCTTGAGAGAATTTTGAGTAGGTATAAAAAAGTAAAAAACTTTAAAGTGCAAAAAGTTTTGACAGAAAGAAAGAAACATAGGAGATATAAATATATTTTTTTTACTTTTTTAGTTGTTACCAAAATCTTTTTTCTCTTACACTTATAATCTATATTTTCAAAGAAACATATATCATTAGGTCTTTTGGGTCCGAAATTAAAGAAATGCCGATATTTTGTTATTTGTAAAATACAAATATACCAAAAGACATTGATATATTGTTTTAAAGTTAATACACCAATATTTAATTTAACAAAATTCCTAAAGTAATGAGGATTACATCTCAGGCCTATTGGATGGGTAAGGGATACTAAATTGTTCCTTGAGGATATATTGATATTTTATATAAAAAATGCTTTCACTCACAAATTAAGGTTAGAGATTTTTTTATGAATATATAAGCTTTGTATTTAAATAAGGTATAATTCAATTTATTTCAATGGATCTTAGGTAAAAGATATAAACCTTTTATATATTTTTATTTCAAATATATATTTATTTAAAATTACTTTCAAACATATTACAATGTTAAAAATATTTAAAATATCTTTTGCGAACTCTTATCAAGGTATTTCAATAGAATTCGTTATTTAAGTCAAGTTAAAGTAGCTACACTGATCCTATCACATGTTTAATAAGGAATAATATAATAATTTATTTTAAAATAATTCAACATAAATTTAATTAAAAATCCTACCACAAAATATTTTTAATTTAAAAGAATTAAGATAACTTTTAAAAGAATAATTTATAAAAAATTAAACTTTACTCAAAGTTAAAATATGAACATAAATATCAAAAAGTAGTTAAAATGTTCAAACTTTTAATTTTTAGTAAAAATAGTTTAACATTAAACCCTCCAATAACGTGGATGAAATGACGAGTCACGTCAAATTAATATTTATTCCATGTGGCTGTTTATATATTGTATTTGTCTCATGCATGAATTTTATTATTTACTAAATTGCCCGAATAAATAGGGATTATGCACAATACCTGGTTATAAATACACCATAGGGTTGAGTATCATGGATGGATCCTAAGAAGGTAGCTGAGACTCATCGGGTAGTGGAGGAGGATATCCAAGCGACGGAAGCTGTCCAAGGAATTTGAATAGAGAAGTAACCTAAGAAGCTCGACCATAGGAATCAACTCATTGCATGATAATCCCCCAAACACAAAACTGAATTGCAAGAAAGACTAGAGAATACGAGCAATACCTAGTCTAAAAGCATGATTCATCATAGGTTAAAGTAATAAGGATGAAGCCTAAGGTGCTACTACTTTCTCTCGATTAGGAAAGGTTTTACTTTCCTAACTACTCAAAAATTGAACTAAACGTGATAATATAAATTTTAGGGAAAAATTACTTTCCTGTGCAATAATTCATGCCAACCAAATAAGGTTTATATGTAATATAACTATAAATGTTTTTGTTTTATGTTTCACTTCTAATTGATTGTTTACTCATCGTGAACTCTTGTTGTAAATTGTAATAGTTAGAGAGTTAAGAATATTTATTATTTTTTATTTGATGTTTTGATGTAATCATTATTTATTATATGATAAAATTGTAATATTTTAAATACTTTACATTGTTTTTAATTTAATATTTGTATGATGATTAAATGATCTTTTTTCATATTAATTGTAATTATTATTTATATGTGCAATATTTGAAAATTAATGTTAATAAAAATAAATAACATGTTGTTATGTTAAATTTTATTATTTTGATTTTTGAAGATAGGATTGATGTAAAATTATAAAGTATACAGTACAATATACTAATAAACTATTTTGCAATTTTTAAAAAAGTTTAAGAATTATTTTATAAATTTTAAAATATGCCTAAAAAAAATACCTAGTACTTGGTACTAATCGAGACCAGTACCAGTATGGTATTCATAACATTAAAGGCAAAATGTTGAGTTAAAATATTCATTATAAATAAAACAATGCCATGGATGTGGTTTAGACTTTGCCACGAAACCCAAGTATAAGTTCAATCCAAACATGAAATTTAAAAGAAGAACTCTGTCTTAGTCTGAAATATGGTCAAATTGGAACTGGTTCAGCCAGATTTCGCTGATTCGGAACATCCTTGTTGTGATCCATATCCTTGAGTAGTTTTTGTTGCTGAATACCTGCAAAACGAACAAAGGCACGCCGGGGGTTGTTTCCCGGGAGGCCCCTCCGACGCTCAAGTTAGTATTTTGAGAGAGTTTTAGGTTTTGGAGAATGAAGAGACAACTAGGGTTGTGAGTCGTACCTGCGTCGTGAGGAGATAATCAACTTATATGGGAAATACCTGTAGGAATTAGGTCATCTTGGAGGAATAGACCGTGGATGCATAAATTGAATATCTTGGACCTGGGCCTAGAATATCTGACCCAACCAGAAACCAAATCTATTAACTTCATGTCAGGTCGGCCGGGTTTGGAACCTTTTGCTATCCTTACTAGCATTACTCCATCTGAGTCCCTTTGGAGGCTATTGAGGTGATCTGACCAGTTTGCCAAAGATTTTAAACTTTGTTTTACCAGAAGGAAATGCGAAGAGATATCTGAAATCTTATCAAAACAATGTCTAGTTTGCCAACACAATTAAGTATGAAACAAGAATTCTGTTTTAAATTGCTACAACCAATTCATATTCACAAACAAATGTTAGATTGATATTAATATTGTGGAGGGAAAATGGAAATTCAGTAATTATGGTGATGATGGAAAATTTTAGCAAGTATGCATATTTCATGGTTCTTACATATCCGTAGACATTAGAAACTATAGTTCAAATCTTTCTATCTATATGTTTAAGCAGCGTGAAATGTCCAAAACTATCATGGTTTGGGTCGGCCCAATCATGGAGGTATTGTCCCCTTTGGTCCTTCTGGGGCTGTTGCTCTCCTCTCTCGTTGGGGGGAGTCGAACCTAAGACCTCAGGGTTTTGGTGACATCTTGTGCCACGCCTCTCACCACTTGAGCTATTGGTTTGAGCTGTGTTTTAAAACCCGGACCGGACCGGCCGGTCCGACCGGTTCGACCGGTGACCGGTCGGCTATCCGGTCCGGCCCACCCCTAAAAACCAGTT
>JAOQMR010000004.1:23185120-23196819 GCA_027563865.1 Erythroxylum pelleterianum
AACTTCTCCTTCGGGTCATGTTGACGAGGGTCTTACACTAGCTCATGAAGATAGGGCCCCAAGGGAGACTGTTTTAATCCCCAAATCCAATCGATAAAATGGTTCATCGACCGTTTCCTTATGTTGACAAAGGGCTAAGATAACTGCTCCGCTTCACATTACGGATTTGTAAAATAGTTAAGAAACTCTAAACAATTATTTGAATCTCTTTTACGAGTGAATGAGATAGATCAAACTGAAGATTTGATATAGAAAACAAACATTTAATTAGAAGCACGGAATCAAGTAACATCTTCACCTTACATTACACTTACACACGACACAACTTCTTTTAATGCAAAGCAAAGAAAGCCACAAAATGGATAGTCAATTACCGATTAAGCATTGATGGAGCATCAACCTCAACCCTAGCAACACCCTCTCTCGCCTCAACAGCCTTCGCAACCTCAACTTCTCCAACCACCAAACCGTCCACGTCCCTCTCTTCGCCTCTCACAATCCTCTCCTCCTCTTCTTCGTCGATATAATTTGGATCTTTCTCGTCAATAGCCGGCGGAACCGCGTCGAGCTCGTTTTCCGCCTCGGGTTCTGGCCCCTCCCAGGTGAATTTCCCTCCGTGACCGGACTTTGGTGGAGGACGGCCGATTCCGCCACGGCCGTCCACAGGATGGCGGTCCATGCGCAGAAGTCCCTTGTTCATCAGCTTCTTCTCGACGTACTTGATAGTATCCACATTTTTAGTGTCAACCTCACGCTTTCCCACTCTCCTCTTGCCTTCCTCGTCGTGGTTCATCGTTCTGATCACTGCTGGCCTCTTCTCGTCGTTGATTGGCTTCATTTTGCTTCGTATCCACTGATACAATCTAGTCTGTCTACGTCTGTGTGATGAAGAGTGTTACTATATATAAGGAAGGTGTTTGGGTTTAGCCGCTGAAGAGTGCTAGAAGGTGCTGGAATGCTAGTTGAACTAGAAAGTTCAGTCCCACGTAGCGTACGTACCTTTGTCTAGTGAGTTTTAGAAGGAACTGAGACTTCAAGAAGTCGTCTAACTTATCTGACGTGCATGTTTGTAGATAAGGATTTAGGACGCGCATTGTATAATGATTAACTTTTTTCAATATTAATTATAATTATTATTTATATATAAAATGTGTAAAAAATTATTAATAAAAACAAATAAATTATTATTATCATTATATTAAAGTTATATTATTATAATTTTTAAAATAAGTAATATAAAATTATAAATACATTATATTAAAGACCTATTTTAAAAATTGAATACTTTATAAATTTAAAAAATTACCAAAAAATAATACCCAATATTGCTGCAATACCAAAATCAAATCAAATAACAGTACTGCTACGGTATTTATATTATTGATCACACCTACTCGGTATGAAATTCATAACATCAATCACGCCTATGCATTCGGGTTGCAATTATTGTGGATTTCAAATCCATTACGAGCAAACAAGCAGAAACCCATGAGTGTAAGGTGGTCTTATCGCATTCACTATAATTAATATTATCTGCTTTTCCCTTTTCCACTTACCAAAATGTACGCTTAAATGAAGTTTAACTATGTGTAGTCATTCATTATCTTGTCTGTTTTATGTATTTAGGCATGCTGATCTTATTTAGACACAGTAATTTCATGTGGATGATCAACAAGTCTTAGCTTGATTGGTCGATCCCATTCTAATGAAAAAATCGTTAGCATAAGCGACAACCAACAAAGTGGAGAAGGAATGGAATAAACATATATAATAAAAACAGTAGTAACCAGATAAACTAATATAAAAGTACATACTTTCTAATCAGTCTCATGGAGAAAATGCTCCAACAATAAGATTGCGCAGCATAAAAAGGGGCTGCTGAGCCTGAGGTCCTACAAATCTAGCTATCAGACAGGATAACAATTTGTCAGTAAAATCAGATATGCCACAACAAATTGCACAAATAGAATTAGTCACTCATTTGCCTTGTCAGCCTTGGACCCTAATAATACCTGAAATGGAGATTGTCTTTCAAGCTAATAAGCACCAGATTTCATCTCAGGAAACTCTTTTCCAATGAACCAAGAACCTGTTAGACAAATAACATACCTTGCACATCCTCTTCGCTAGGAAGAGACACATTGATGTCAGGAGAAGGTCTCTGATTCGATGTAGGCTCTGTTCCATTCAAACAGACACTATTAAAGTTCGTCGCACTTGGTATTTGCTGTTTTTCATTTATGTTGCTGTCTGTTCCTCCATGACCATGCACTAGTAATGGAGCACAAGCAGGTTGAATGCCCATGTCTATTACTGATGCAGGGGCCTGTGAGATTGGGCTTGCAGAGGTCACATAACCTGGGGGACTGGAGACTACAGATGTCGTTGTATGCTCGCGATAATGCTTCCTTTTCTGTACTTTGAAGCCATTTGGCATGAAGCTACCGATAACAATCTATGCAGACAGAAACCAATGTCAACGTTTGCAGAACATACGCGAATTTAATAGTGAAATGGAAAATCATCAAGGGTAAAAACTAGATTAATACTCAATCGTAGAAATCTAGATCCATAGATTAATGATTAAATTAAATGAAGATGAGGGCTTACTTGGATAGGACTAGCAGCAAGTAATAATCCGGCAACACCACCACCTATAACACGACCATCAGGACCAGCCAATGAAACGCTTAAACCACCAGTCCTACTCCGTACACCACCAGTTTCAGTTACTGTGAATGACCCAGATAGAGATAGTATTTCAAATCGGCCCTGCAAAAGTTTAAGAATTAACATTCTCAGCAAACGGTTCTGTTAACTAATGTGTTTCGTACTTAGTGGTTATTTGACAACTGCTCTTAGCTGTAAAAATTTTCTACGATTTTTTTTTTCAATTGCTAGTAAAGAGAGAATGCATAACAAAATTAAAGAGTTAAAAGACCAAAACCATGCCTCGTATGTTAAGATACCACCAGAAGAGCCTGGTTGGCGAATGGTAACATTAGAAACAGCTCCATTGGCTGAGAGAACACAAACTCCTCGAGGACCCTTCTGAGAAAATGAGAGGATTTTGCCTGCAACATCCTGCAAGTACCAGTGAAGTGACCAAAATTAAGTGAAGCGTTCTTAAATTGTCACTACCGCAAGTACTGAAGACAGTAGATTAACAAAGCAAAAGAAGCATAAATATCAATGTACTACCTCTCCAGTATTGACAGTTACCACGTGAGGAGTGAAGTCCCCTCCTGCAGTGTTTGCAAACAGCTCACCTCCACAAAACAAAAACAGCATATAAGTCAAATTTAATCAACCTTCAAAATGTTCTTTGTCCATTTTTGTTCTTAACAAAAAGGTTTCGGGATTGGAAAAGCAGTATTCTCTTTCACGAGGTGCAGCACCAACTCTCTTTGTTTTCTTTCAAAACCAAAACCCTAACATCCTAATGTTATGCATGTAAAGCCAGAAAAAAGGGCGAAACTTTCTTGTACATATCTTTTATTATTTATTTGATTTTTCTGATTTACCAAAAAAAAAGGACGAAACTTGTTTGAATTTATTGAAATTTAAATTAGCTATGGACTTCTGTATGACTTTTGAGATTAAACAAAAACTATTTGTTCATTCCCTTTAGTAGAAAAACCCAATAGACTCGCATGCTGAACATTTTTCTTTTTGCTTATAATAGAATATAATTAAATCAGGGTAGGTCGGTTGGTGATAAAATTATGGGACATAAGAAAAGGATGATAAGTTTGAACCTATCGGCACCGCTTTCATTCCATAAAAGGAAATTGATTATTATACAAAAATATGCATTAGCTCGCCAGAGGACCTCAAATTTAGGCTTTGGGCTCTTTTCAGTTCACATATTCTCAGCAATCAAGCAGTGCTTGCACGGCACGAAACAAAGCAAATCTTAACAGTTCATAAAATCACTTTTTCATCAGCCAACAATCTTTTTAACTTTTTCCATTTTCCAGAAACCCCCAAAACATAAAAGCAAAAATAAAAAAAAAATTATTACGGTTCCTTGAAACTCACCTAAAGAAGCGAGAAGCTGCCAGTTGCCGGAACCCGGAGGCCGACCACGACCTCTTTTTGACGACGAGAAAGACTGGTCGGACAGCGGAGACGACGGCGAAAAAGAGAACCCCGCCGGCGAACTTACCACTCTAGCTTGCTGTAACGTCGCCGGAACCCTAAGGTTACCGTCTGCATCATACTTCCTCGGCCTTCCTCTCTTCTTTTTCCCAAACAAATCCACACTACCACCACCACTTCCGCTTCCTATAGTCGCCGGCGTTGCTGCACTATTACTGGTTATGTTCTCTGCAGCAGCAGCCACGTTCATGTTCACTTGCAGAGGACCAGTCGCCATCACTGCCACGCTGCTCACCGGCGTTGGCGAGTCGGCCTCCGAGTTGTTCCCCAGCGACCCCGAAAGAGTGCTCTCCTTTTCCTCCATCAAACCTGTGTTAGTGAAGTTGTAGAGTAAAAGACAGAGTTGGTGTTCAGCAGAACTTGTAGCGAAGATAAGTAAAGTGAAGTAGAGTTTGAACAGAGAGAGAGGCACTGCAAAATGGCGCCAGAGTCGAAGTTGTAATGCGTAATTTATTTTCTCTTCTTCCTCTCCTTTTTTTAAGTTTAGAGCTTGTTGTATTAATGGGGGAAGAAATAGGGCCTTGGAAAACTTTGGTCTTTGTCTTGTCTGGACTCCACAATCTTTTGCTCACAATTACTATATTACCCCAATTTATTTCCCCAAACTCAAAAAGTGGAAACATCCTACTTCACCTTTTTAATTTAGAAAAAAGGAGATTCACATTCTGCACTCCGTCCGCTGGATTAATATATTGAAGGTGTAGTCTGTGTAGGCGTAACAAGGGGCAGTTTAGTAAAAGGGAGAGGAATTCATATTTCAAGGCAATCTTGATATTTTTGAGAAAAAATAAAATAAAATAGCAAGCTTCCAGTCAAAATAGTGATGTGCTGTTAAAGCAAGAAACCCGCCATAAAATAATGCTTTTACTTTTCTCTGATTTTAATAATAGTAAGCCAGAAAAAGTAGAAATCCCAAACTTACGTTACTTAGCATTATTGTAATCTGGAATTGCAAGTTAATAAAGGTCGTTGGGGCACCCTTCATTAATTAAGCTCTTCTTTTAACACATTAATATATTATTTTTCTCATATATATATATATGAATGGTAATTACTAATTAGAACTAAAAAAGAATGACAAAAATCCAATTCCCCGTCCTGCAAAAAGCAAACCGTCTCATAAAAGCTGTCGGTGAGACCGTTGACGGCCCGGGCTGTACATCACACGCAAAAACCGTACACTACTAGTATAAAGTATAAACGGTTCCTGATTCCCTGCGTCAGTCCTCAGTTTCCAGTATATGCTCCTGCTCTAATGTCCGTATATGGTGAGCCTTCTAATTTTGATTAATTCTCAACTTATAGGGTGAATGATGCGGTTGAAGGTAGGTGAGGAAGCATAATTGAAATGACTCTGTATTGTACAAAATTTGAGGCATTTCACATCTCAAGATTGAATGCTTTGAGGAATGGAATGAGAATAGTAGAAGGAGAAGGATTAGGTTTTAAGGTAATTTTTTGATAATAAGGATGTTGAAAAGTCATTTAACTTAGAAATGAAGGGTTAATTAAAAATGGGGTATTAGTTGAGAAAATGACAGATGTTATCTTACATTAATATTGTGGTTGTACAATAGGTAAGAGTTAGTTGTTTCGCCCCCCAAATTGATGATGGAAAATTAAAACAACTCCACCAAACACGTTTACTTCTATTAAATAAGTAATTAAGTAGCGGTGATCTTGGGACTGAAATGGTGGGTGTACATAGAAACTAATAATTCCTCATCCCCTTTAAAACCACGTCAAAAGGCAAATAATTTCTACTACTCTTACGCTACGTATAGTTGCTATCTCTGATAGATAGAAACGGAACGAAATAAAAATTTAGAGACATAACGGAGCAAAAAGTAGGGACAGTAAGGTGTTTGATTATTGTGGACAGAAAAGAAAAAATTGTCTCCGTCTCGAAGACAGAATGTGTTTGGTTGAAAGGGACAAAACGAAAAAATAATGCAAATAACAAAAATAAGTAAAGTTGTTCTTTTTTAATTATAAAATTACATGATTAAGTTACGAAAATAATTTTTTAAAAATATTACTTACATTTTTTTAACTTTGCAAAAGAGAAATACAATTTGTGTTTTTATAGGGAAAAAACGGTTTTCATTTCCTCGGCAAATGACAACATCTTTCGTTTTCTTTTATTTTCTCGAGGTTCAATATATGCCATTAATTTGACTCTTTCTTCAGTTGTCATAATGGTCATTACCAAGTGGCCCAAATTCAAAATTTTACGTTCCTTTTCTAGGAAAAGAAGCAAGAATTGAAAGTTGTCCAATCCCTATAGATGCTGAGGGATAAGGGACAAAGCATAAAGAAAGATTATTCATGAATTATATATATAAATAAAGTTGTAACTTTAATTTAAAAATTAGTAATTAAATAATGAAACTTTTCATTTTTTAATTATAACTTAAAATTCATATTTTCGTTAACGTTACTGGCATGATTTGTTACAAATTCTAAACACTTATATATGTTAGACTTAATTAAATTCTACATCATTATATGATTAAAATCTCTAAATCAAATTATGTCACATCGGTGCAAAACAATATCAAGAAAGTATCTAACAATTTGAATGAAATTTCAATTTGTCACCCTAAGCTCTCTTTATTTTTATGCGAGAACGAACTAATTTAGGGTTTTGCAATTCAAACGATTTAGGGGTTTCAATTTCAAAACGACTTAGCTTAATTAAGTATAACGTGCATAAATGTTTAGGGTTTTTGTATGATCTGACAAGTCACATTAGTAAAGTTAACAAAAATATTAACATTAGATTATAATTTTAAATATTTAATTACTAATTTTTAAAATCAGACTATAATTATAAAATTGAGTAAAATTTGATATCCTTTTAATTAACCATTATAAATATAAACCGATGAGTGAGTTTTTTTCTTTAATGTAACCTGATGGTAGCTAACTCATGTGGCATATGAATAAAATTGAAGTAAGGCAGCTTAAATAAGAAGGAATATTGTTTATACTTTTATCTGAAAGCAACTATTAGCATTTAAATAATTAAATAAAGCAAAGAAAGAAAAAGAAAAGGCCCTCCTACACAAAGCATCGGCTTTGAGTTTTAATAAAAGTCCACATTTTTTTCTCTATTTCGAAAAAGAAAATTTTGTAATTTATTTGTATATAATTTAATTTTAAATAATATTTTGCCCTTATAAAAGCTTGTGTGTCCTTAGTTGCAGGCCTATGATATAAATAAAACATATGAAAATAATAAATAACAGAAAGTGATGGAGTATTGAAAAGGAGGTATTCACCCATGTGAAGGGTAAAAGAGTTACAAACACAATGTGTATTATTATATTGACAGTTCCCTGCCACCCAATTTTTTTAAAAATAGAGAAGAAGCAGTATTTGATAAGTCCCAATAAAAAGCATCTTATTGTAGTCCAAATTGAGACGAGAAAGGAAAAAAGAGAAAGGGACCTGTGTGAGTTTTTATGACCTGCACAACTATAGAGATATAGAGGGGGGACCATTCTAGAGATTTGCTTAGTACTTACTTAGTAGTAATAGAAATATAAATAAAGTTGATAATTAATTAACTGAATAAATTCCTCTTTTTTGGGGTTAATTAAATTAAATTAAATCCCATGTGGGTTGATTCCGCTCAAGACTCCGTCACGCCTCAGTTCATCAAGTATCAATCAACCCACCCTTAACCTTTTCCCACCCTCTTATATGGCATTTCACATTATATAAAATTCACAATTAGGATATGTTTGGGAGTCTAGAATGAAATTGAATGAAATGATAATTAATAGAATAGAATAGAATGGAGTAGAATTGAATAGAATGAAATGGGTCACTCCATTGTTTGGAAGTTTAAATAAAATAAGAGAGGGATTGGAAGGCAAACCATACTATTCCATCCGACCCTTCAATTTGGGAGGTCACAAAATATTTGATTTTAGATGGCAAAGGATGGCTTCCAAAGTCAACAATTACCATTCCATCTTGTTTTGAGATAGACTCTCAAACAATGACCCGAGTCATTTGGGTCATTATATTCCTTTCAATCCCTCCACCTACATCCAAACATACCCTTAGCCCCTCCTAAACCTACACTCAACGCATAAATAATATAATTGCCTATTTGTAGGTAACAAGTGGTTTTGTAATTTCTGTTGACTGCTTGTGGAACTTGTTAATTGACATGCTTGAAAGTAACTTGTACTTGGGTCAAAGAATCATCATTCGGGACGCCCGCAACAATTATCTCTTCCACATGCTAGAGAAGAAAAACATTAAAGTTGGATTATTATCTATATATGTAGATGCCTTTTGAAAGGTTGATGACAACTGTCAATAAAGCAGATAATTAAATCCATGGCATGACCAATTTTATTTGTCAATCATAATTACTTCAAATGTTGGAATGAATCGATAGAGTCCATACACCAACCAATTTTCCTTTTCATTTGTCGTTAGTCAATATGCATATATGATTAAAACCTTTAACATTTGTTAAAAGTCATCTCAATTAAACTTTCAATGTTTCTAGGCATTATGATCTTGTGCTCTTTTGGCATCAGCTCAAAGAGTCGACATAGATTTCACACGGATTATGCATTTGGGTAATTTCCTAGTAGCTTCAACTTCCATCCCGTTGTTGGAAACGAGACGTCCGTAATTAATTTGAATAAGAAGCTTTATTCAGGAAACAAGAGGATTATCAATTAAAAAAATATTCCATTTTCTCTCATTTGGCGCAACTTGAACTCAAAACTTCCTGTAAGGGAAAATCTTAAGTGAAGAGTGGAAACCAATTAGGCCACCCCTATTGTCATTAACCTTATTCTTGAAGCTAGATGGTGTTTATCTAGCCAGAAATTCAGTTGATGATCCGCATCCTACCAAAAAGGGTTTATCATATTTGTGCTAAGAAGGTTATGCAAGCTGCGGGCCGGTTGAAGCTTGTGATAAGGTCATTACATCATCATTATTCAAAGACACAAAATAAAACAAATAAGATAAGATCGTAAATCTAGCAATTAAGTCTAGGTTAATATTATATGATAAAGATGAGATTGGTAGTATTATACTACCAATATCAATTGGGTCATCAGATTTGGAATGTTGCATAGAACCAAAGAATTTCTTGCGGAATTGGGATATTCTTCAAGTCCGTCACCCTCGGTATTTACTTGAACTCTTGTTAAGGAGCGAGGTTTAAAAAAGTCTGATAATACGCAGCCTTATTTTTACCTAACGGAGAAGGTAAGATGAAATCATTATCATCATGCTAAAGAGACAAAGGGGTCGATCCCTTATTTTTGTTATCAATTTAATAGTGGAATCAATGTTGGTTACCTATGGAAGGTTTCAAATTTATTTACCTGGTGAGAAACAGAAATATAAGATTTTGGTTTCCACTCACCAAAAACAAAAAAAACAATCACCCATATAGACTATAGAGGGCACAAAGAAAGAAAAGATATTAAAAAATACAAATGAGGATTTCTCAAATATTTCAGGTGTTTTACGATTATATATAATTTATTTAAAATATATAATAAATAAATAAATTATGTAAACATTTATAAAAATATTATATATTTTTTAAAATAACTAATTTTTAAAAAAATTGTACCAATTCACTGTTCCTAATTTTCTATTATTAAAGAAAAACAATGGGTGCATATTTTGATAACAGGAACTACATAAGTATTGGGTTTTATTTAGGGACGAGATTCTCTATTCAATATTACGGTGTTTTATTCTGTCCCATAAATCTCAGCTATTCATTTATATGAGTTTCGCGTGAATTCTCATGAATCTCAGCCATTTATTTATACGAGTCCAGCGTTTATTTATGTGAAATTCACGCGGGACCCATATAAATAAATAGCTGAGAATCATAGGACAAAATAAATTACCATAATATTAGACAAAGAATCTGAACTCTTTATTTATGCCCCTCAAGAACTCAAAATGGCCCCGGTGCCTTAGTTACTATCGAAACGGCAAATGCCGAATTTGTTTCACAACGGTTGGATTTGCATAATCCTAGTATATTCTCTAACTTGCCTCAGTTTTACAATATCGATAAGGAAGTTCCTCTTGCGTACGTTTCTGTTATGATCATTGACCACAATAACTATTTCTTAATTTATGTCGCCCAAGCTCCTATAACCAACACCTCAAATTAGACAAAGTATCTTAGTGTGTCTCGTCAGATATGAACAACTGAATTCGTGTGCTCAGAACTTTTCTTTTTCTGGACTTCAATGCTTGACCAAAACTATGTGATCTCTAGCTTTTTATGTTCAAGTTTGAAAGAGCTGAAGTCTTAATCTCTATACCAATTTAAGGTTCCAAGGTAACTTAACCTTCTCGAATCAAACAAAATTTGAGTGCGATTTCCATGTTACGTCCAAAAGAAAAGAAAAGGAGGAAGACTAGATCCAGAACGAGAAGATTTGTAAGCTAGTCAGTGAATAATGTAAAAATGTTGCTGTCAAGTATTAGCTTACGAACTGATCCTGACGCATATGACATTGAACTACTCGAAATTTCAGTTTGTCGTTGCCTCATTGTCTCTATCTTTTGTTACACTCTTCGGTTAAATTGTGATCTAGTCTCTCCCGGCTGTTTTGTTATATGATGACACTAGTCTTGGGGAGGTTCGTTCTTACACAACTTCATTCTTCATAACTCTTTACATTGACTAGTCTTGTTACATGTTACACGCTAGTCTTGAGCGTGCTGCATATTAGTGATGCCATTTCGGACTCTCGGGTTGGCTAGAACTCTGTTTTGCTGGTTTTCTGTTCTTCGGTTCTCCAAGTTTTGGATTCCTGACATGGACTGAGCAATTTATGTGCTGTTGGTGATAGTAAAAGCCAAGAACAATAGCAAGTTCTTGAATTTTATTGGAGGTTTGTGGTTTTGATTTAGTTGTTTCATTATATAGAATTGCTGGTACTTCAAATCCTAGTCGAGTAGTTACCAAAAAATCAAAGAACAAAAAGAAGAAGAATGGAGTGAATGAAATAAAAAGCCAGCTTTTGTATCGAAGTAGCCATACACTTTACATGCACTAGAGATGATTTTGCGATATTCAACTCCTTTAATGATATTATGCTTAATGCTCTATTCTTCCTACTTTGTTTTGAACCTTTTTGCAGATTCTGTAGCAATCTCTTGTATTTACATGCAGCTTTCACGTCATTCACCATGAGGAAAGACATGGTGACTGACTCAAGGTTTTCTGTTCTCCGGAGGCATTCAGGGAAGGGCACTCCAGAGACAGCCAAGATGAAAATTGGAATAATGGCATTTGAAGTTGTGAGCTTGATGTCCAAGATCGTTAACTTATGGCATTACCTGAGTGACAGTGGGATGTGCGGATTGAGGGAGGAGTTCGTAAATTCGGTTGGGATTAAAAAGCTTGTCTCGGATGACAGTAATTACCTAATGGAACTTGCTTTAAACGAGATCATGGAGACTTTGGTACTCCTAGCAAGATCAGTGGCTATGTATGGGACAAAGTGCACAGACCCTTTTTT
>JAOQMR010000004.1:23209410-23221847 GCA_027563865.1 Erythroxylum pelleterianum
TTTCACCCAATACTCTAATTTATCAATTAATCCCTAATCCAATCAGTCAGTCAGTCCATACTCACAATCAAACACCGAAAAATCATGAATGCATGTACCTATGGATAAATGCATATGCAATGAACCTGTTCCTCTATAATTAGAGGCCAGTAACATGCTCAGTCAATAAATGCAGTGCAATCCTATCAATCTGTCCCAATATTACCATAATACCCTTGCTACCAGTCACGGGATGTTACAGCAATAATTTGATGTAAAAAATGCATTCCTTCATGGGGACCTGGAAGAAGAAGTTTATATTGAGATTCCTCCTGGTTTTGATAATAAAAGAACTCAAGGAAAGGTGTGCAGATTGAAAAAGGCTTTGTATGGATTGAAACAATCTTCGAGAGCTTGGTTTGACATATTCAGTAAAGCCATGATTTCCTTTGGATATCAACAGAGCAATGCTAATACCCTCTTTATGAGACATTATAAGAGTAAGATTACTCTTCTCATTGTTTATGTTGATGATATAGTAATGACAGGAGATGATAAAGAAGAAATAGCTCGTTTGAAGGAACTTTTGGCTCAGGAGTTTGAGATCAAGGAGCTTGGAAGATTACAATATTTCTTGGGAATTGAAGTTGCCAGATCAAAAAAGGGAATCTTCATTTCTCAAAGAAAGTATGTTCTGGATCTTTTGAGTGAAACTGGTATGCTGGGATGTAAACCAGCAGAATCACCCATTGAAAGCAATCATAAGTTACAAGTCGGAACTGAAGCACCAGTTGATAAAGGCAGATATCAAAGATTGGTTGGAAGGCTTATTTATCTCTCTCACACCAGACCAGACATTGCTTATGCAGTCAGTGTGGTGAGTCAATTTATGCATGACCCTAGAGAGTCTCATATGGAGACTGTCTTTCGCATTTTGCGCTATCTAAAGTCAGCCCCAGGGAAAGGTCTTCTTTTCTCTAAACATGGTCATCTTCGGATTGAGGCCTTTACAGATGCCGATTGGGCTGGGTCTCTAGATGACAGAAGATCCACCACTGGTTATTGCACCCTTGTAGGAGGTAACCTAGTCACTTGGAGGAGCAAGAAGCAGAGTGTAGTTGCTAGATCAAGTGCAGAAGCAGAATACAGAGCTATGGCTCAAGGTGTCTGTGAACTTTTATGGTTGCATAAATTGGTGGTAGAGCTGAGGTTGGCTGGGAGAGACAAGTTATCCTTATATTGTGATAACAAGGCTGCAATCAGTATTGCTTATAATCCTGTTCAACATGATAGGACAAAGCACATTGAAATTGATCGACACTTTATTAAAGAAAAGTTAACTGATGGTGTCTTGAGCTTATTTCATATGACTTCTGAAAGACAGCTAGCTGATGTGTTTACAAAAGGACTCAACAGTCGGACCTTTCATACTTTGATTTGCAAGTTGGACATGTGTAATATCTTTGCACCAACTTGAGGGGGAGTGTTGACAAATATGGAATGTGTATAATTAGGTTGACAGATATGGAATCTGTATAATTAGGATTCTTCCATTATTATTCTTCCTTAATTAGTTCTTCTTTAATTAGGATAGCTTTTCCTATATATTCATGTGTATATGCCTTGTAAATAATTATTAGAGAATGAAATTCTTCAAAAATTTAATGAAAGTGGGTAATGTCCAGGTCCATTTGTGAAGTTTCTTGCAAGTCAAGGCATATGTGCGTAGTACACAATGTCTGGTACACTGAAAGAAAATGGTGTAACTGAAAGGTGGATCGTACTCTTATAGATATGGTTAGGAGTATGTTAAGTTATAGTACTATACCTTCATCATTGTGGATGCATGCATTAAAGACCGCTGCGTATCTGCTTAATAGGATTCCTAATAAGATAGTTCCTAAGACACCTTATGAACTGTAGACAGGAAGGAAACCTAGTTTATATTTGGGGTTGTTCGGCAGAAGTAAGGCTGTATAATCCACATGAAAAGAAGCTTGATGCGAGAACTATTAGTGGTTATTTCATCGGCTATCCCGAAAAGTCGAAGGGGTATAGATTTTATTGTCCTAATCATAGTATGACAATAGTTGAGTCTGGTAATGCTCGGCTCATTGAGAATGGTCCAATCAGTGGAAGTGGAGAATCGCGAAAAGTGGATATTCACGAGAGTTAAGTAGAAACTACTACATCAAATATGTTCCCACCGGTTGTTATTTCTTTTGTTGCATCATGGATATGCAATATACCAGAACAATAAATTAATGTTCCAATTCCACAAATTGAACATATTAATGAAGAACCAACTAATGATTTTCAAGTTACAAATGATCAAGTGATGCTACAAGAAGTATCATTACGAAGGTCTGCAAGGCAGAGAAGATCAGCTATTTTGAGTGACTATGAAGTTTACTCACTTGAACATGAATGTAACTTGAGCATTGATCAGGATCTAGTCTCGTTCAAAAAAGCCATAGAATATAGTAATTTTGAGAAATGGTTCAATGCTATGAAAGAAGAGTTGAAATTAATGGATGACAACAATGTATGGGAATTAGTTAAGTTGCCTGAAGGTGCAAAGCAAGTGGGTTGTAAATGGGTCTTTAAGACCAAACGTGACTTACAAGGCAACGTTGAAAGGTATAAAGCCAGACTTGTTGCCAAAGGTTACATTAAAAAGATGGCATTGACTATAAAGAGATCTTCTCTTCAGTTTCAAAGAAGGACTCTATAAGAATTGTTATGGCCCTGGTGGCTCATTATGATTTAGAGTTTCACCAAATAGATGTAAAAATCACTTTTCTAACTGGTGACTTGGAAGAAGAAGTTTATATGGATCAACTGGAAGGTTTCGTGACCACAGGAAAGGAACAATTAGTGTGTAAATTGAAGAAGTCAATATATGCACTAAAGCAAGCTTCCTAACCATGGTATCTTAAGTTTAATGATATCATTACGTCTTACGGTTTTGTAGAAAACATCGTTGATCGATGTATCTATATGAAGGTTAGTGGGAGCAAGTTCATTATATTATTCCTATATGTTGATGATATCTTTCTTGCTGCTAATAATATGGTTTTGTTACATGATGCAAAGAATTTTCTCTCTAATAATTTCAAAATGAAAGATATAGGTGAGGCATCCTATGTGATAGGAATTGAATTATTCCATGATAGATCACAAGGATTGTTAGGACTGTCTCAGAAAGGTTATATCGAAAAAGTATTAGAAAGATTTCAAATGGAAAAATGCTCCGCAGGGATAGTTCCAATTCAGAAAGGGGATAAATTTAGTCAAATGCAATATCCACGAAACGATTTGGAATGTAAGAAAATGGAGTCTATTCCTTATGCGTTAGTAGTTGGGGGCTTAATGTATGCTCAAATATGCACTCGACCAAATATCAATTTTGCTGTCGGAATGCTAGGCCGATATCAAAGCAATCTTAGAATGGACCACTGGAAAGGTACAAAGAAAGTTCTTAGATATTTACAAGGCACAAAGGACTATATGCTCACATATAGAAAATCAACCCATCTCGAAGTGATAGGTTACTCGGATTCAGACTATGCCGGTTGTGTAGACTCATAGAAATCTACGGTTATATGTTCCTCTTAGCTGGAGGAGCAGCTTCGTGGAAAAGTGGAAAATAGTTCGTCATTGCTACTTTCACTATGGAGGTTGAATTTGTGGCGTGCTTTGAGGCCACGGTTCATGGATTGTGGTTGCGGAACTTTATCTTAGATCTTGGTATTATCGACAGTACTACTAGACTGTTAAGAATTTATTGTGATAATTCCACAACCATTTTCTTCTCTAAGAATGACAAGTATTGAAAGGGTGCGAAACACATGGATTTGAAGTATTAGTCTGTGAAAGAAGAAGTGCAAAATCAGAAAGTATCGATTGAGCATATTGGTACCGATCTCATGATAGCGGATTCGTTAACTAAAAGCTTACCGCCCAAAACATTTATTGGTCATGTTGAACGGATGGGCCTTATAAATAAGTTCTTGTTAGTATAGTGTTCTAACTTGTATATATACATATAATTGTCTTACTCGAATTGTTATGACACTTGTGAATTCAATTACAGTCATATGTTTTTGCTCATTTACTTATTATCCATATTATATTATATACAATAATTATTTTGTGAGATAACAATTATAGTATTACATACTTAAAGTTTGTTGAATTGAGTTGATTATGTGATATATGGAAGGAATCATGTTGTATAACTTGTGACCGCTATGATCTCATCATCTTAATTCAATTAAGGATAACTTGATCGATTCCATGTATTGTGTGCACTTAAAGTTTTATTATTGAATCACCAAGTCGTAACATGGGTCAAGTGGGAGATTGTTAGAATATTTAATGGCCCATGTGACTTATAGTTTGAGTCTTATGAAAAGAACCCAAGATGGTAGTTATTGGATATTAAATAAAGAGATCTCAAATGGGTCAAAGACCCTTTCCCTCTCTCTTTTAAAATGAACCAACATGATAATCGGTGAAAGGATATATAAGTTTTAGAAACTTGCAAATGCGTAATCTGAACCATTGAAGATACAAATCAAAGAAGAAGAAAAGAGGGAATTAAATCTTTACAAAACTATTATGGATATAAGTATGACAAAATCAATCAATCCATTAAATTGGCTAATAGTTACACTTGCGAACACCTAGAATCTTTCGGACTTGTGAATGATTCATATATTTTCTGTAACATAAAACTTCCAATGATCTAAGAAATGCAAAATTTTGCAATTCCTGGGTGTTTACGTGTCTCGCCATCCCCAAAATCTAAAACGCATTGAAAACATATTTTTAGATGATGTTCTTTTGACTGGTAAAAAAAAAGAGCTTAAATCCTTTCTCTTCAATAGTGTAGAGAATATACCTTTAAGAGCATGTTGCATTTGCTAATCTAGCTTACTAGTTCAATGTTAAAACGGTGCTTAAAATGGTAAAACACTGGACTTTCAGTGTGATGTTTGAACTTAAAATTCAAGGAGATCTTTTTGGTAAAGATTTCACCAAAAGGTGAATAAGGGGTGATAAGAAATCAGGCTTGATCTCTTCTTTTTGGGCCCCAAACTTCAAACATGATTGAACTTTTCGCCCCACTTTGGAGTTTCAGTGTCTGTATATCTTCAGGAGCACTTGGCCCCACTTTGTACGCTTGGACAGCCACCATCTCTGAATTGCTTATGAGTTCAAATTCTCGGTCTAACTATGTTAAATTAAAAATGTCGATGTTTCTGATTAAATTTTAAGTTATCATCAGTTACTAATAATTGTCACAGATATGGCACTTTATTATGCCTGTAACTTATTGAAATCAAAATAAATTATTCCACATATATAGTATATACAATACAATATACTATATATGTGGAATAATTTATTTTGATTTCAACAACTTATTTTAATTGATTAATTTACTAAATTGTTTAATTAATTTATAAATTATAGAATTTTATACATAAACACTAAACAACTAATTTTATCAAACATCTTCAATAAACAGTTGATTTACCAATATTTTTAATAAACAACTGATATTATTCGTTGGTTAAATCAACTAATAGAATCAGCTATCAACGAACCGCTGATAGAATTAGCTATGAGCTACTGCAATTAGTTGATTGTCAAATAGACTCTGTTTAGGGCTTGTTTAGCAATCGACTGATTGCATTAGCTCATAGTTGATTCTATCAGCTAATTTGATTAGCGAATAACATCAGTTATTTATTAAATATGTTTGATAAAAATTAGTTGTTTACGTATAAAATGACTTATAAGGATATGACTTTTAAAAAAATTATAAGCACATAAGTATCATATCTTAGTATTTTTTGAATATTTCATAAGAATTTAGATATTTATCTTTACAAAAAACTAAGTTTATAAATCTAATTAAAAACATAAAACATATAATAATAAAAATTGATCAAATTTTAAATTTAATTTAATATTTTTTTATAATTTATAAATTAATTAAATAATTTTAATAAATTAATCAATTAAAATAAGTTGATGAAATCAAAATAAATAATTCCACGTATATAATGTATCGTATAACTTATTTGCATTTTACAATCATTCTTTGTAAAAAAAACTTTATTATAAATATACAAATGTTTAATATTGCATTAGTATTTAAGCGTGCTAATATAATAATAATAAAAAATTAAACAATTTTTAAATTAATATAATATTTTTCTGTAATTTATAAATTAATTAAATAATTTTAATAAATTTATAAATTTTTAAATTTTAAATTTTTATCTTGTAGATTTTATTTAAAAAATTAAAATTAAAATAATAATAAGAAAGAAAAATGTGTCCACATTTTGTTTTATTTTAATTTTAATAATTTTAATTAAAATGTTATATATTAAAATAAATAATAATAATAAAATAATAAAAAAAGAAAATATATCACACGCGCTGACTTTTCTGTCACACCGATGACACATTTTATTTTTTTAATTATTTTAATTTTAATTATTAAATAAAATTTTATTTTAAAAATTAAAATTCAAAAATTGTTTTGTCAAGCTTGTGACACTTTTTTTTTATTTTTTTATTTTTATTTTTATTTTAATTTTTTAATAAAATTTTTAAAATAAAATTTCCAAATAGTACATATGTATGAGCTGCGTTGGCAGCCAGCGTTGATTAGCAGGAAGACTGTTTAGGTAATTAGCATGTAAGCCAACCAATTTAACCAATTAATGCTAGGAGTCTCTAAGCCTAGCCAAACTTTAATCTAGAAAAATGTCATACCCAATTTTTTAATGTAAAAATTAAAATTCTACCAAGTTTAAGGTAAAATAATATTAGAGCTAATTATGATTATTTTTATATTATGATAAAAATAAAATAGAAAATAAAAACTAGCTTTTATAATTGTCATAAATCAAGAAAAGTTTAAAATAGAAAATAAAAACTCAATCAAATGGATTTTTTACTAAATTTTTATAAAAAATAAAAACTAAAGTGGAAATAAAGAAACCCTACTTTATTGCCAACCAAATTTAATTGACATCCTAAGTGGAAAAAAAAAGTTCAATTATGTGCAGTGTTACTTATGAAATATTAACGTTAAACAAGTACAATTTAATGGAAAAAAATATAGCATTTTACACTTTAAAGTTATATAATCTTAGTATTGGAGCGCCAAGTCATCATATTTATACTTAAATATGTTAACTTTGTACTTGATTTTAGTGTATCTATTTTTTTTGACAAGAATTTTAGTGTATCTATTAAATTTTCTTTTGATAAATAAAGGTAATCTTATTTTTAAAAATTCGAATCAATAATTAAGTGGATTTAGTCCTCCCTTCAATTTTACATAATCAAGTTAAAGAAGGGGATGATAAAGAAAATTGTTTCTTTCTCTTTAAAGTCAAAAGGGTTACAATAATAATAATAATAAATAAATAAATAAATAATGAATGAATGAATGCAAATTGACTCATTATTATTATTTATTAAATTAAATTAAGTTGTTTATCATGACAAGGAAGTGCTAAACATAATTTCAGGACATGGGCTTCCTTACAGATTGCTGTCGCCTTAAGCCCCGTAGTTTTAGGGACTAAATAAGAGAAGTCGTAGCGGTCAGTGTATGCAGTGAGCAACCTGAAGGCTGAAAGCGAACCATTAACTACGTCAACTTCAGACCACCTCCTAGCCTAGTCGATTCCAGTTCCTCTTCGGCCTAATTTTCAGGTTGTATTTATTGCTCATATTTCCTTCGTACCTATCAACACAACGACGAGTGCTCTTGAAAGTTGCCTTACATTCTCGCCCACTATGGATATAGATTAACGAGTAAGATGATAAGCTTCATCTGTCAACCCTTTATTTAAAATTGAGGACCATATAACTTCCCTATTTTCGTGGTATTTGAAGTCATCATGTTCATACTTAAGTACGATAATTATATTCATACTTTAGAAAACACGTTTAAATAGACTTGGACTTGTGCAACATAGTCTCGCTAATGGTGTCAGCATCATTGAAAAGCCTAGAGCAGCTGTAACATTAGATCGCTCCGTTCAAGTATGAAGACATTTCTCTATGATTTGAACATTAGAAATAGTTTCTCCACTAGCCTCATGTTGTTGACAAGTTTTTGAGTGGGCGTAAAATAATCAACAATCTTCTCATTCTTTTCTCATTAAAGCAGCTCAAATTGTCTTCTGTATGTTTGTAGTCGCATCATCATGAATTGGTTCAACACCTTGGTAGGATTGGAATAAAATATCCTAAGCCTCCTTTGACGACTTTACATTAATAATTTTCTGAAACACATATAACTCAACACTTTGAAAAATATGGTGGTAACTTGATCATCTTTGTTGCCAGCACGAGTCAAAATTCGCCTTTTCGCCTCTGTCAGGTTTTTAATATCTTTAGGTTCAGGAACTCCATGCTCAACAATCTCCGAAACACCTAAACATTTTAGAAAAAATCACATTTAAACCATATATGCTTGAAAATTATTCTTTCCATCAAATTTGGAGACGGGACACGAAACAAACTAACTGCGTGGTTGCAGCCATCTAGGATGTGATTTTTTCTATATAATGTTATTTCTATATTCAAAAATAACGTTTTGTATAAATGCATTTCAAAGCTAATCTGATTAAGACTAAAGGAAGTATTGCCCTGTACTGTAAGCGATAAGAATTTATTAAAAATATGTTACTTGGATTCAATGACCATGACATATGTTTGAAGGCCTATTTTTTCAATTAATCTTAATAGAGGGCTTC
Source organism: Erythroxylum pelleterianum (assembly GCA_027563865.1). NCBI lineage: Eukaryota > Viridiplantae > Streptophyta > Magnoliopsida > Malpighiales > Erythroxylaceae > Erythroxylum > Erythroxylum pelleterianum. The sequence continues at coordinate 23,218,188 of JAOQMR010000004.1, forward strand.
ATAAGTACTATAAAAGTAATAGGGTTTAACATTAAACATATAATTAATAAATAATATAATTAATACATATAACTAATTAGAATATATTAAATATAATTATTTAACGTTAAATATATTCTAAATATAATTAATTATAATATTAGATATAAATAATTAAAATTAAATATATTCTAAATATAATTAATTAGAATACATTAAAATTAAATATAATTCACTAGAATATATTAAATTTTGATATAAAAATTTAACAAAATTTTATTTTCCCCTTTTTAGCAAAACAATATAATTAAATAAATATCATTAATTAGAATATATTAAAATTTGATGTAAAATAAAATTTTTATTTTTAGCAAAACAATATAATTAATTAAATATAGTTAATTAGAATATATTAAAATTTCATATAAAAATTGAACTAATTATTTTTTCCTTTTTGAACAAAAAATATAATTAATTAGAATATATTAAAATTAAATATAATTAATTAAAATATATTAAAATTTGATGTAAAAAAAATTTAACAAATTTTTATTTTTTTTCTTTTTTAGCAAAACAATATAATTAATTAGAATGTATTTCTCAATATTTTCAACAAAACAACTAATTTCAATGGTAATGATAATCATTCCTTTGTTCTAACACATCATCATAATTGTAATGATTATATACATTCTCATTCTTTACTATATTAATTCTCATTCTTATTATCATTCACTCACGTGAACCAATCGCCCCTAGTTCTTCTATCTTCTAAACAGTTGTCTGTTGTTGATTGACAAATGTGGGTTGATAAAATTACTTGTCGTAAGAATTGTGTTGGATCCAATACCTAACAAATTGTTGTGTAAGTAGACATATGTCTTACACCGGTATAAGTCAATTAAATAACTATGTCTTGGTTCCGTTACATGTCTATTAGGAATCCGTTTTTATGTCACCTTATAGCATTGTTAAGAAAGTTGTTTCTTTAGTAGGATGAAACAATTATGTCATCCAAGGAAGAAGGGTGGTTTAAATCAATGTTTTAAAAATTAGACCGGTGATTGAACCGGAGAAGCAACTGATTCAAGAGTCAATGGTTCAACTGAAATTCAACCGTTATCGAACCGGTGACTAATAAATATATAAATTTTTAATATATATATATATATATATTATATATAAGATAATTTTTAAATATACTATTTAATTATTTATCTAATTGTAAATTTAACTTAAACCTTCAAACTTCAAACTTCAAAATATACATTTTTTTTAAGTTCACCAACATAATACAAAATAAGATAACAAAGCTCACTAGTTATATTTCATCAAAAAGATTTTAAAAAAAGATCACTAATTATAATATTTATTCAAGTTGAAATCATCAAAATCAAGACATTTTAAATGAACCAGCCGGTTCTTTCTTTCACTGGTTCAACGGTTTTTAACCGATCCGACCACAAAATAAACGGGTCAATCACTCAAAAAAAATAAAGGCTTAACCGGACCGTTTTATGCTCCGAGTCACCGAATCTCCGGTCCGGTTTTTAAATTACTGGTTTAAATTTTAAACATTGTAAATTCTGGAACACGACTGCCTCGTTAAATCATATTTGGTATCGGCACAGAAAAAAAAAGGATGAATTGTAGGTTAGATGGATTGATGACATTTATTTAAAGGAACTGGATTTTTTGAATTATAAGCCTCCCACTGATTCTTGTTGACACTGGAAAAGATTAAACAAAGGAACGTCAACAGACTCTCTAATATAGAGGAGGTCTTGATACTGATGACACATATACAATAAAGAGGGGTCATGAATGGCTGCAAGGAGAGTCCACAAACTTCAAGTATGTAAGAATACCTTGGAATAATTGTAATGTGTCACGTAATATCTAATAAATAAAGTACTGTAATTTATTTATTTTTTGTTGAATTTTTTATATTAGAAAATGTTTACAGAAATGGCATATAAAATAAGAACTGAACTTTAGAAACGTATAAAATATTTTTAAAAATAAAAGACTAAAATAAAAAATACAAAGAGTGTTTAATTAATCCTTAATTGAATTATCTTCCTATATATGAATATGACTAAAAAGAAGGGATCCAAAAATGTTTTCACGACTTTTCTTCGGGCAATAATAAGTAGGCTATCTTGTAGTCCATGCGTATTCGGTAGCTACTAAAGATTTGGGGCATGGTCCAAATAATGCAAATTTTGTCAGCATGAATGGGACAAGTGCACTCACTTTGGAATAGAGCCACAGAGGCGGGAGAATCGAAGAAATTAAATTAAACAAACCAACCAAGTTCAATTTAATCTCACTAAAATTAAAATGAGATAGGGACTCATATGGTTGCAGAAGTTTATTCAATCTCATATTAGTATGATAACAAGGTGATGCATATCGACGACTTGGAGCATTTACGTGTCACATCCCCCAATCAAATCATTACGTCTGTAACATAGTTTATTTTAATGGCGCCTTTAATTAATGAATGTCATTTGTGATTTTAGGAGATTACTTGTCCATTTCCTACCCAATACAATTGTTTTTGATGATGACAATTCGTAAACATGAGTCGTACATCAAAACTGTTAAATAAGCCTATTTTCTTAGTGGAAGTACTGTGGATCTTTAAACCCCAAATTAAGATTGGCCATCGGCGTCATAGTCCAATCAAATTTGGCGATCAGTCACGGCTTGAAAAGAAAATGATGACTAAAAACTTCCATAGCAAAAAAAAAAAAAAAACTTCCATAGCAACGTAGGATTTTAAAACGCCAGGAACCGGCACGTTTATTGGTTGAACATGTGAATTCATGATCATCATTTGGTTTCAAAGCACCTTGCACTTCTTAGGTACAGCTAGTAATGGCTCAGACTTGCGACTTGTGACGCCTATCTTCTCATTCATATCCATGGTGGTTCTATCAAAGCCAGCCTCAAGTTCCCAGTCAAACTCGTGAAGCAATGATCCGAGAACAAGGTGAAGTGCTCTAGTGGCAAGAGGCAAACCTGCACAAATCCTTCGACCAGCTCCAAAAGGCATGAACTCGTAGTGCTGACCCTTGAAATCAACATCTGAGCCAATAAACCTTTCAGGCTTGAAGATGAAAGGCTCTTCCCAAGCATCTGGGTCTCGTCCAATGGCCCAAGCATTGACCAGAACTTGTGTGTTCTTGGGGATGAAATATCCCATGAAGTCGGTGTCTTGCATTGCTCTTCTTGGTATTAGGAAAGGGATTGGAGGGTGTAATCTAAGCGTTTCCTTTATGACCGCTTGCAAATATGGAAGATTCTCTATGTCACTCTCTTGAACCCTCTTGTTTGGTCCAACCACTTGAGCAAGTTCAGCTTTGGCCGTGGTTAGAGATTCGGGGTTTAGTAAGAGCTCTGTCATTGCCCACTCAACGGTGCTGCTTGTTGTTTCTGATCCTGCTATGAAAATTTCCTGAACCACATTCACATTTATTATACAGATTACGAGTCCTGTGGTATTCAACGAGAACTGTAGTATCTAGAAATCATTCAAGAGAATTATGTGTTCCTCATTCTATACCCTACTGAAATTAAACTTCTCCAACTTCACGCAAAGTTTGCAGTAAAATACCAAGAGTTCTTACCAATATAAAAATGTTGACATCTCTCTCAGATAGTTTTTCTGGTTCG
>JAOQMR010000004.1:23222129-23244066 GCA_027563865.1 Erythroxylum pelleterianum
TCCCTCGACAACATCAGTTTTCCAAGCAAATTAAACGCCGTGAAGAACACAAACTTCCCGACATGAATTGCCACGGGCTTCCCAAACTTATCTCTCGACTCCTTCTCAATCCACTCCAACAACTGATCCACACATTTTCCACGTACAGGGGCTGTCTCGTTGATCCGCTTGTTCACTAACATGTCAACCGTAACCAGTCGCCTAAGAAGTCGCCAGTGCGAGCCATATGGTGCTAGGGCGAGAGAAGCCTGATAGTAGTCATGGGTACGCATGGCTTCCGTCACCATGCGGTCTGCGAACGAGCGGTCATGGTTCTTAAAGAACTCGCCGGCAGTTTTTGCCGAAAGTATCACCAAACTGTTCATGGCACCAAGACGTAGCCAAACAACCGGGCCATACTTTTGTCTCATGTTGGCTAGGGCACGATGAGGCATAGAGCCAAGGTCGAACAAGTTGCCGAATATTGGCCATCCCGGTGGTCCCGGAGGGAGGCGGTTCCGGCTAGAGGATTTATGGCGGCGATGGAGGAGGAAGAAGGTGGATAATGTCAAAAGGAGAAGAGCAATAAAAATGTTTGAAGACCAATCCATTGGAATCCTTAGCTAAGTAGAAATGAAGTCTTCTTCTTGTCTCTTTGAATGGCTTCACATAATTTATGCTTACAAAGATTGAGGTACGTACGTGTATATGTTTGAAAATAAGCTGCAACATTGACGTCACACATATTTGTCGGTCAAATTCATAGACTTATCGGTGATTCCTTTGAGCAATTCGTCAGCTTTTTGCTCCTTGACTAATTATCTGGTACTCATAGTTTCACTCACCCTTAAGTTTCTTTTTTGGTGTGCGCTCTTGTGGACAGGCTTATATTTCAGTCCCGGTGATTTGATTTCACTCCATCATACTGGTACTCACAGTTTCACTCACCCTTAAGTTTCTTTTTTGGTGTGCGCTCTTGTGGACAGGCTCATATTTCCGTCCTGATGATTTGATTTCACTCCAATCATTCTATCGCTTTTTTGGATGCTAACGTCCAGAGAACTGCATCGCTGTTAATTAAACCCGTATTAACTAAAGCTTTTAGTGGTATTGGTGTATCGTACTTCTAATCGTGAACTATGTTTTGAAGTCTAGACCTGAAGCAACCTGGCATCTAGTATTATTAGTTCTGATGCTTGACTTTTCTCAACTTTTGTGCTATTTACTCGGAGAAGATCTCGACCTTAACGCAGCGTTTGGTTAGCGTCTTCAGTAGATAGGGATGAGACATGACTAGGCAGGACGAGACGAAACAGAACAAGAATTGAAGACAGTGAGATGTTTGGTTACATTATTTTAGCAGTTTTTTTTTTTTTTGGGTGAAAACAGTATCTTAGTGTTGTCCATTGTCAATCCTGGAAATGGAAAAAATAGCCGAGCCTCCGCTTTAAGACACATATATGGCGTACAATTGTCGACAAATCCTTATCCAACAGATTCCTAATCGTCTGTCACGTGTCGTGCTGTTGTCAGGGATTGTTCCCAATTTCATACGTTTTCCCCGGTCCTGTCAAGGGCTATTAATGACCAGAAGCTTTGCCAACTAAAGATTTTTGTCTCTCCTCATTTGTCTACAAAATAAGCTTTCCTACTAATAAGCTTCCTACCAATAAGTGGATTGATAGTTTTTTCTAACGTGGAATACTTATGGCAATAACGAATTGAAGTAAATTGCCTTTCATTCATGGAGAAGCCCTACAAAATTCATGAATCCAAATAAGTAATCACAAGCTGGATGTTGTCAAATTAATTATAAAATGTAGTACTTCTAAACATATTAGCACGCTTAAGGACTGTTTGCTTCCGTTTTTTTCTTCCTTTTTTATTGTCGTTTTTGTAAAAAGAAAAACAGGTAAGTAAAATGTGTTTGGTTTACTCTGTTGTGATTTTTGTTTCTAAAAATAAAAAAAACCACTACAGTTTTACAGAAACCAGAAAATATCGTTTCTCTGAATTTTGACAACAAATTTCTATCCCTATTTTCTATCTCGGATAATAATAATAATAATAATAAGTACAAAATTTATAATAATAATTAATAATTAAGAATTAAGAATTGATAATTAATAATTAATAATAATAAGATAATTAATTTGGTATAATAAAATTAATAAAATTAATAATATTAAAAATAGTAAGTAGAAAATTTATAACAATAATTAATAAAAATAAAAAAATAAGAATAATAATAAAATTAAGAATAAGAATAAGAATAATAAAATTATTATTAATAATAATAATAACTTATTAAATATTAAATAATAATAATTTAATAATCATAATAATAACTTATTAAAAATTACCAATAATAAGAATAACTTATTAAAAATTAATAATAATAATAAATAAATAAATAAATAAAATTAATAATAATAAGAATAACTTCCTAATAATAATAATAATAATAATTTAATAATCATAATAATAACTTATTAAAAATTAATAATAATAAGAATAACTTATTAAAAATTAATAATAATAATAATAATAAATAAATAAATAAAATTAATAATAATAAGAATAACTTCTTAATAATAATAATAATAATGATGATGATAATAAAATCAAATATATATTTTTCAGTTTTTTATTAAAAATCTCAACCAAACAGGTTTTTATTTTCAGATTTTATATTGCAAATCTCAAATAAACAAGTTTTCATTAAAAAAAACAGAAACTAAAAACAAGAAACAGAAACCAAAAACAACAACAGAAAAAGAAAAGTAGAACCAAACGACCCTTAACTTATTTTTTGAAACGTTAGTATGCTCAACATTGTTTACGTTATATTTACCAAAAAAACATTGTTTACGTTATGTTTCCATATCCAGATTTAAGTAGTGGGAGGATTATCTAATTATAATCATTTTGTAAGGTCAGTTTAATAAACAAATTAAAAATGTGATGTATTATTTGCCATACAAAATTGGCTTTTGTATGTTTCCAAAACTGATTCTCTGCATCTTCCTAATCGAAGTTGAGTATATTCTCTCGTCACCTTTTGCCTGTAATGCAAATGAAATCCAAAGTATGGAGTCTATATAAAGGGATTGTCGTTGTTTGATTTAATAGGGTTGAGATGCCAAAATTTGACAGGTATTCATTTTGGAATCTTATGAATTTGTAATTATGTGGTAAAAATCTTTGAATATTTTGTCGCTAGATTAGGAGGTGTATCGAATAGGACGTACATGTCATACGGTTGAATTGAAGACACCAAATGTTTTCTTTGTTAGACATAAGAATAAACTATATACATTTCTATTACAATAAAATGGAAATGTGAAATTTTAATTTCATATCTCTTGTCATTGACGTTGAGATTTGAATGAGTGAGAGGACTCTTCTAAGCTTTTAGCAAAATGCAATTAGACGGTGTTTGCAAAAAAAAAAACCTAAGTTTAGGGGCTTAATATCGTTTCACATTTTCATACTCCCAGTTGTCTTCCCATCAAAATAAGAAAAGGAAACGTTGGGTAGTGGACAGACGTGAGGTTTCACAAAGAAACTCAATAGCATCATAACAAGTCATGAAACCTCGACTTAATTAAAGAAACCAAATGCACGAATCATGATGATAAATCATCTAAATGTGAGCATTATCTTCCATGTATCACGATACATCCTATTTTTTATGCCACTTTAATTGAGGGAATAAACCTTTATGTTTATTCTACGTCCATAATATTTGTTATTCTCAAAATAAAAATTTGTAGACCAAAATGAAAAATAACAAAATTAATAAGAATTTTGTGAAAGTACATACAATAAATCACATAATAGAACCGAGTCCCATTCGCAACATGATACTTAAAACTCTTTGGTGATATGTCTTTTGTTGAAGGACCAACAATCATTAATTCAGTGTTAATGTATTGAATAACCACTTTGTTCTTTTTGACACGTTCCCTGATAACCAAATATCTTATGTCGATGTGCTTACTTCGACTACCACTTTTGTTATTTTGGCCAAGAAAACTGCAGTTGCATTGTCAGAGTACATTCTTAATGGCTTAGAAATGGAATTCACAATTTTAAGCGCAGATATGAAACTCTTCAACCATATACTATGTGAGGTAGCCTCAAATCAAGAAACACACTTAGCCTCCATGGTACAAGTAGTGGTCAAAGTATGCTTTGAACTCCTCCAAGATACGGCTCCACTGGCAAACATAAACACATATCCAGAATCCAGATGTTGACTTTCGTGAATCAACACAACCAGCGAAGTCCGAATCTGAGTAGGCAACTACCTCGAGATTGTCAATTTGTCTATACATAAGCATGTAATCTTTGGCCCCTTGAAGCTACCTCATCACCTTTTTGTCAGCTCTCCAGTGGTTTATACCTGGGTTACTCTTATATCTTCTCAACATTTCAACAACAAATGCAATATCAGGTCTTGTACAAACATATGTAATATTTTTCATTTGTTCCCTTTTAAGCTTATTTTTTAGGCACTGGTTCAAATTGAACCTATCACCCGCCACAATAGGTGCTATACTTTGTGAACAATCTTTCATCCGAATTTCGCTAAGACCTTATTAATATAGGTTTCTTGGCATAGACCCAAAATGTATTGAGATATGTCCCTATGGATCTTAACGCCAATGACATAAGATGCCTCACTCATATCCTTCATAACAAAATTTTTAGAAAGAAATTGTATCTTGGTGGCAAGTACAATATCATCCATATATAGTACAAGGAAACAAATTTTACTTCCACTAACTTTCTGATATATGCATTGATCCATGATATTCTCTACAAAACCATATGAAGAGACGATATAATGGAATTTAAATACCATTGACGGGAGGCTTGTTTTAATCCATATATTGATTTCTTAAGCTTACACACCAAACGCTCACCATCACTATAGGAGAATCCTTTTGGTTGTTTCATATAAAATTCCTCTAGATCTCCATTTAGGAATGCTATTTTTACATCCATTTGATGTAGTTCTAGGTAAAAATGGGCAACCAATTGTTAAAGAAGTGCTCTAAAGGCAATCCCTTTAGCACTTATTGTACAAATCATTTTATGATTAATAAAGACATTTTCATTATTTTGATGTTTATACATTTATGAATTTGATGTTGATCTTAAATTGATTTAATGAAGTCCTTGATACAAAACATAGCATGGAGGAAATTATGATGAGATCAATTTAAGATCATTAATCCGGATTGACTAGCATATGTTATACTCCTTGATTGGATCAAACAGTAGTCTCATAAGCTGTAGATATGAGTTATTTAGAGTTAACATGTGAATTCTTACTAAGGGTAGTAATTACATTGGATTGACCCACTATGATACAATCATATGGATATTCTATTCCAGTATCAATGATAGTCTCATCATAGCAATGATGCAAGTATCCTTTAACTTGAGGTGCTAAAGGATATCGCAGATACTGATCCTGTGCTTTGACTCCATTCATTAGTGCTTTTTAGGGTTACTCATCATAGAGTGGTGATTGGGTGCAGCTTGAGGTATTCGAAGATAATTGTGTAACAGCCTAAACCACCCGCTTGCAGATATTATTCGCTTTGGGCATTTTTAAGTGACCCGTAGTCCACACCCATTGGGTCTTTTTAAGTGGCTCGTGGTCCACACCCTTTGGGCCTTTTTAAGTGGCTTATGTTCCACACCCTCACGATTTTTTTTCCAACATGTAGGCCGCTTTAGGACACTACTCCTGCAGGACTTCCTAGGAGGTCACCCGTCCTGATACTACTCTTGCCCTAGCACATTTAACTTCGGAGTTCTGATGGGATCCAGTGCATTAGGGTATAGAAAATACTTTTGCAAGGGGAAGGCATCCATACCCTTATAAGTAGTGCTTCGTTCTCCTTCCCAACCGATGTGGGGTAAGTGATTTTGTATACTTAAGGTCAATTAAATCCTTAAGAGTTGAATTTTGATACATGATTTAGAATTTGCTGCAATAGTAATTGCGTTGAGAGCTTGGAGACATTATAGGTACAGTGAAACATTTAGGATTTTATACGGATCATTAAAATATGAGGTAATTATTGAGTTTAAAAGAAATAAAAATGAGACTGAGACAATTGATAGAGTTACTGAAAGATTATGATGTACAAATGAGTCCTGCCCAGTAAAGCTAGTGTTGTAATCTAATGTATTGAATATAGAATTCAATAACAGTGTATCATAAATTTAGATATTGAGGTTACCAAACTAGTGTAATGAAGAATATAGAATGTTGAGTTGAATTTTTTGGCAAATCAAAGTATTATTAGCTGTTGAATTTAATATCAATCCTGCATAAAAAGTTTAGCAAAGCTCGAATTGAGGATCCAGAATTGTGAATCTTATTGAGGAAAAAAATGAATCTGAATTTTGAGTCAGAATAGGAAAAATGTTACTTTGTGATTGAAATAAGAAGGATGTGTACCTGATAAACATGATTGAGTAAAGAGATTACCAGAGAAAGCGCAAGTAACAACCTAATCTAGACATCCTAGTAAGAATACACCGAAATAGCATTTGACGGCTAAGGAAGTAGAAGCATGTGATTGAATGTTTGAATTGCCAACAGTCTTAGTTATTGGAGATATGTTTAAAGCTTATATTTCTGGAGTTCAAAGGAATATGAGATTAATGTGTAGTTATAATTGACTACAGGCATAACAATCGTTATCATAGTTATACTATTAGAATATTGTATGAGGCGTTACGACAAAAAGATTCGTTCGCCCTTACATTGAAATGAAGAGGGCCTAAAAATGGTTAAAGGCCAGAATAAATTCGAGATACTATTAGTGAGTGAAATGGATCTGTAACAAAAATAAAGTGGCTTATGAAAAACAAATGAATTTTTGGTGGATCAACATTGAAGTTATGGAATGCAGTGAGACAGACCTAAGAGTTAAGTGTATTAACACTAAAGAGAAGTGAAAAATGAAATGCTTATGAAGGTATCACCTTGGCAAGATGTGCATAGATTAGGAAAAAGGATAAATTAAGCTCGAATTGTATTAATCCACATGAAGTTATGGAGAGCATAGGACCAATAACTTATGAGTTGTATTATCAATAAAGATGCTCAGAATTATAATGTGTGATATGTGAGTATGCTAAGAAGTAATGATATGATCTAACAAAGATGTATTGTTGGCTTACGAAGTGAAATTTTTTTGAGTAACCAGAATTATATGAAGGAAATAGTTGAGATAGTGTGACATTTGAAGAAATAATTCGAGGATTGATTGATTACATTGACTAAGGTCAATTGGAAGAAATTATTCGAGTGATGAAGTTAAGTGGAAACGGATGAGTATTTAAGGAAACAATAACCTTGCCTTCTTGATCAATCAGATAATAATTTCGAGGACAAAATTTATTAAGGAGGGGAGAAATTTAACATTTCGTTCCCATATTAAGAGTTAGAACCCAAAAATATGGTACATGTGAGATCAATCAGAGATTAAGAAAAAAATACATTTTCATGCTCATGCATATTGTTAGCATACACGCACGTGAATTTGAATTTTTGCACATATTAAAATGACTATACATGCATTCATTAACAATTACCGAGTATAATTGATTATAAAAAATTTCACATGGATAAACAAAAAATTACGTATATGTGAAAGAGGATCCAAGATTTTTAGAAGAATCATGTAATGACATTAAGAATAGATGGTTAAAAAACAAGTCTAAAGAAAATAAAGAGAGAAGAATATAAAAGAGAAGAAAAGACTAGAAGAAAGGATGATAAGAGAAAATGAAATTTGGCTCAAGCATAAATGGATATAAGAAAAGGAAGTGTTCTTTAAAGAGGTTTTTCGAATAATTGTTTTTAGAGAAAGGCATCTTTTTCCAATTATTAACCATAGTCAATGACTTATTTGTAGAACATTTCTAATCAAATAACTAGCTTATTTGAATTGTTCTACTTTTTTTGAATTTTTAATTGATTATGTATAAATTAATGTAAATGGATTTGATTTTTTTATGATATGCTCTTACGAGTGTTTCACCTTGATAATACGCTCATTTTATGAGATATATTGTAACTTATTTAATGTATTTAATAATATTTTTTCTTAAACTATTTTTAGTTAACGTACCTAGTATACAAAACTCCTTGCTTTGCGAGGGTCTGGGGAGATTCATCGATGTACGTAGCCATGCAACGTTCCCCTTGTATCTTTTACAAAAAAAATTGTTTCTGACAACTATTTTTGGTAATATGTTTAAAATGCTGAGGACCTTAATTGTGATTCACACACTAATACAACAAAATCATGTGAATTTTTTGAAGGCACAAATTATTATTTATCAAATGGTGTACAAATAGGCCTACAATTTTATATTATTATAATGAAGGGACAACCATATTTTAGTCGTTTAGCTTTACACTTTTCTCTATTTTAGTCCTCTAACTATTAAGCTTCCTAATTCACTTCTCCTTCATTAAACATTAAATGTCAGGACTTTATTGATGTTCTTAACAAAAATCCTTTGTGGCATCAACAAAATGATAGCCATATATGCTTTTGGAATTGACTTGCATGTCTTAATGGGATGGGATGTGGAATTTTTGTTAAGAAAATTAATGAAAGTCTTAATATAGAGTGATTAGGAAAGTTGAAGGATTGAATTAGAATGTTTAATATTTAGGTGTCTAAAATAGTTCCCTAATAGTGAATAACATGACCTAAAGTTTTATTATTGCCACTTATTGAGCAACCGTAATCCCATACATAAATATTAAACACTTTATAGAGCACTCTTTTCCATAGAAAGACATTTGTTAAAGAGAGTAAAATATTCCTTTAGATCATATCCATACAAATAGTTAGGTGGTCTAAAAACTTTCATAAAAGAAAAATATTCCTTTAGATCATATCCATACATATAGTTAGGTGGTCTAAAAACTTTCATAAAAGAGCACAGGAAAAGAGAAGTATTTTAAGGTTTATGTTTATACAAACTAAAAATAAGTATTGTAATATAAATTGTAAATATGGCTTTTAGGATTTGTCTACAAAATCAATTAACTTGATTCCCTTATACAGTTCATCACATTTCATTTAACTAGTGCTTAATCCCCCAGGACACGACCTAAGGTCAACTTGAAATAAGCACACCTTTCAAATATGACATTAAAAAAAGGGGAGCATCCAAAAGCAATTCTTGAATAAGGCTTGCCCATATCTTATTTTCATTTTGCTAAACTTAACCCTTTTTAATATGCCCACATTTTACAATATGACTACTTCTGACTCAGGAGCACACACAAATAGGTAGTTTTCCTGAAGAAACAAAAAAAATCAATAAAACACATATTGCTTCTTTCATCTTCTTCTTTTCTTTCTAACCCTAGTTTGTTTTTCTCCTCTAACTATCACCTTTCCCATCATGCACCATAAGCTCCTCCCCCTCTCATTGTCGCCAAAGATATTGCGTCATGTCCTTCCATCCTACTGCCTTTTTTCCCATTACACACTATTATCTCTTGCCATTGCTCCTATTGCCATAATTGTTGTCAATGGAGTTGTTGTCTTCCCTTTAAAGTTAGAAACTTCTTTATAGTATGCATATTTTATATTAATCACACATTTCTTTAAAGTCCACACCTTTATTGTTGTTGTATCCATAAAACCACAGATCACCATCCACTTTTGTTGCCTTTAATAGTTCAAATAATAAACAACTAGATATATTGGAAAGACACATCACTTGGATAAAAAAGAACATGATGGCCTTCTGCGCTTTTACACAATTCATTCCACCCTTATCGTCGAGTGTGTACGAGGTGTATGGGCCATGTTTAGCTCTTTCAAGGGAAGTGTCGCTTACTCTTATATTTTTATTTTTGTTGAAATTGTTAAGTACTGGTTTTGATATATTGAGGATAATGTATGAAATAAGTGTGGGGAATGGTAATTTTGTATTTATTTTTATTTGGTGATTTTTTTCTTGTTTTATATAAGCTTTTGTGATTTAGCTAAATTTTTGTAAGTATTTTTTTGTCAAACTTGTTTTAGTTCTTATTTGTCTACTTATCTCTTTAGAGGTCTCAATTATTTTAAAATTTGTTAATGAGAGTTATCATGAATCATTGATTTAGATTGAAATGTAATAAGAAGATTAGCACGAATTATTAAGTTCTTATCTACTACACATTGATTAATTGTTTTTTATGATTAATCTGGATGAAAAATGTAAAAGGATATAATGTAAGTTAACTAACATTGTTTGCTTTTGAGCCTATGAGTATTCATTATTTTGTACTTCATTTTCTAAATTAAACAACTGTTACATAGTTTGATTTTACTAGAAATTACTTTATTATGCACATTGAGATCATATTATTGGACTAGATGCATTGAAATGTTAAGGTAATTTAGGTTACTATTTTGAATTCTTAAAATGCCACCTAGATTATATCTCCCCTAATTAACCAATTTGAGTCTTAGTCTTCTTTTTCTTGCATATAAACCACAATATAAGCCATATTTACCATTTCCCCCCATAATTTGGTACTCTTAATTGAAGGATTATAGAAGCTTGTTTATGTGAGATTCAAAATATCATTATGAAAATTGTAGTAAAGTGATTTAAGTTGCATATTCTCGGTTCCTCTGTATGCATGTATGTATTCACAAAAAAGTGACAATAATATCCTTAATTCAAAAGTAAAAAAATAAAAATAAAAATGAAGAGATGAGAAAAATCTTGCATGATCATAGTTAGTTGACTTGAATTAAGAGAAATTTGAAGATTTTTTAGCTAAAACTTATGTGGACAAGTTTGTATATTTCTGTCAATTTGATAAACCTAAAAGTTCTCCTTTTTTTCAAGCTCTGACTAGGCCCCATTACAACCCTTTCAAAGACCCTTAGATTTTTGCATTTAGTTCATTAATCAGTGGTGGATATATGATATATATATAAACAAGCCTATGATAAGAGTTTCTCCATTTTAACATGAGAGATCATTAATACTATAGACATTTTGAGTGCATGAAGTGACACCAATAAGAGGTTATTGATTCCTACTGCATTTGATTACAAAAAGATTGACAAGACAATTGCTTATTTATGTAGTTTATGACAACTTATATTATGAATTGCTTATTTTTTTTAAATATGATTTGGTTTGAAATAGTGAAATGTGGTGATTTAGATTATGAAGGAATAAGTTGATAAGAAAAAGAGAAGGATATAGAGAGAGGTTAATGAGTCTAAACTATCGTATGCTTAAGGCAAAGCATTATCTAAATGTGGAGAAATTTGATCACAAACATAAAGGACACATATTTCATATTAAATCCCTCTGTTTTGATTAGTAAAAAGCTTGTAATTATGGAATTCAATTATATATTTTGTTTTTTATGGAGTAGATTAGAGATTTGATCAAAATGTGCTTAAAAGTATAAATTTAGAAAAGAAGGAAAAATGATGCAAATTTTGGACAAGAATGAATATCTATAGGAGAAAAGTTTCATAAGAGGTCTGAGCATAAGGCATTCCTATACCTTAGTCGATATGAGTGCTCTAGGATTTAACATGATTAAATGGATAAGGCCCTTATAAAGTCAAATGACCTTAGTTATTATTGCCTTTGTTTGGCTTTATTTAGAAGTTTTGAATAGATGGAACTTTTTTTGGTAAGATAATCCCAATGAAAGTGGGATTCTTTAGATTTAGTCTTGATCTTGACTTTTGTACCTTATTTTTAGTAAGATTAGATAGGGAATTGGGATTATTTATATGAAAGAGATATGAGAGGTAACTATATCATCTCCCTCTCATCTTATTTCATCTTGGCTTTTCTACATTCTTGGATAGTTTATTATTTTTTAATGTTGTCTTTGAGAACCATATACAACTAAACTCTTTTTTTAGTGAAAGGTTAACTGAAATTTGATTCTTCAAGAATTGTGAGATTTAGTTATTCTACTTTACTCTTCTATTCTCTAGTATTCATATATCTTCTAAGATTAATAACATTATTACTTTATTTAGTTGATACAAAAGGCTGATTGTTCAATTATCAAAATAATATATTGCTAATTGAATGATTAATTTCGTAATTGTTTAAATATTCTAATATTTACTGGTGAAATAATAGGGTTCATTATAAGACATTCTACTTATGTTATATAGATATATAACCTATTCTAAATGAACTGAGTTTGTATCTTTGTTGACTAGAATTAGTGGTCTCTTTAGTTTTTAATGTTGCCAATAGATTAAATCCTAAGAGCTTATTTATGGTTGTTTGTTGATAAAGAATTAATCGAATAGCTTGTTTCATTTAATGAGGAAGTAAGGAGAAATAGATTGTTAGAGTTTGTTAAACATAACTATTTTATTAAGGATATAAGGATTTATCTTTGCATTAATAATCAATTCACAAAATTTATGCAAAAATTATACTTTGAGCTAGTTGTTCATTATTATTTGATTTCATTAAATTGCACTCTTAATTAGTTTTTTGTCTTTACTTTTGGTCTATTTGGATTTCTATCTTAAAGCCCCTATGTCTTTATTTGCTTTGCTAACTTGGCAAAGGAGATTAGTTTTTCCAATCTCTGCAAAATTGACCGCGCTTATCGCTATATACAATTTATTTATGATTAAGGTAAAATTATATTTGTTAGATTAGACACCCACCAAGAACAAATCAATCCTTTGACAATATCTAAAGAAATTGTTCTAAAGATCACATTAGCATTTAATGAGTCCGGGTTATTAATTTATGATGCCATATAAGTTAAGTTGACGATTTAATTATTAGGAATTAAAAAAACCCTACTTTGTTGAAATTAAAGTGTTATTGTATTTTTTAAAAATATTAAAGCGTAATGTGATACCATAAATAATGACACGCTTGACCCATATGGAGAAACTTTGATACTAATTTTTCCCCAAGGTAATTATTTTTTATTGAAATAAATGTAATTTTTACTAAATTATTATTTGTTGTGACATGGGATAGATTTTTATTAATCATGGCAAGACATTGAGTTACGAGATTAGTTCAAAAAGTAAATTATCGCATACGAAATTATTTAGGTACTATTCTCCATTTATTAAAATTTGTGATATATTAAAGCAACTACTTTATCACACAAACATACTAAAGTTGATTCATATTCGAAACACGTGCATGCAACATTTCTTCTTTGGTTTTTACACAATTCATAGAAACATATTATCATGAAAGGTAGTTTGATAGTCTTTTGTACGGTATTGGTATAGCTTTCAAGGGGACAGACTTTCGAAGCGTTATGCCCATTCTTTCAGTCATGTCCAAATCCTTGGCCTTAATTCCACCAGCCAAGATCCAATCAAATGAATGCAAGAGCGACCCTAGAGCCAATGGGAGTACACGAGAAGCAAGAGGCACAGCAGGGCACATTCTTCGTCCCGAACCGAATGGTATAAACTCAAAATGATGTCCTTTGTAGTCCATGAAGTTGGATTCCAGGAACCTCTCCGGCTTGAATTTTAGAGGGTCTTTCCAGGTGTTTGGATCCCTTCCTATGGCCCAAACATTAACCAGAATTTGTGTTTCTTTTGGGATGTAGTAACCTAACATCTTACAAGGATCCATGGCCATGTGTGGTACTAGGAATGGTAGAGGAGGGTGAAGTCTTAGCGTTTCTTTGATGACAGCTTTTAAGTAGGGTAGGTTCTGTATGTCTTTTTCATCTAACTTCTCACTGGGTCTAATAACATTTCTCAACTCAGCTTGGACTTTTTCTAGCGTTTCTGGATTGTGTAAAAGTTCAGCCATTGCCCACTCTAGTGTGCTTGTGGTAGTGTCACTCCCGGCCGTAAACATCTCCTAGTATTAGTAAGCACGCCAAGTTGGAGAAAGAATAAATAAGAAAATAAATATGGTCTTGTTTTTTATTAGCTACAAAATAAGACCATACTGTAAAAGTTAGACACATCAAAAACGTATTTTTATATAATTAATAGGTTTTGAATTAAATTTTCCATTAAAATATAATAAAATGATGGTATGTAAAGAGAAACTTTGTTTTGTAGAATCACGGAAAATGAATGATGTAAAGGCAAAATTTTATGTGTAAGAAATTTATTCTTGATAATTTTAAAAGTCATTAATTTCAGTTTTTTAAAAAAAATTATTCTAATTATAGTGTGGAATTACAATTTTTAGTCTTGCGTTTATAAAGCTTTTGATATGTTTCTATCATAATATGAAAAGAATTAATAATTCAATACATTAAACTTTTAATTATATAATTATTTGTCTATTACAATTAAGAAATCACTTTATGTTACATATAATTAGTTAAGTGCATATTTGTTTCCATTAAGGTTTTTATAGTTTTTATTTTTAAATTTAATAAAATTACTTATTTGTTTGAATTTTTAGTTTCTTTTCAAATGTTGATTTCTTTCAAAATTTTAACTTATGAAATTCAAAAATTCGTTATAATCTGATTTATCGCCAACTAAATCTATATTATCTAATTATTTAATATTAATTACTAACAAAAATTATGTCTTAATATAATTTAATTTTTTAATTTTCATAATTATTTAATAAATATGTTCTAAATTTAAGATATCTTAAAACTACATAAATATCAAATAAAATTAGTATTAATAAACAAATATACAATAACAAATCAATATTATTTTATAAATAGATATTTACTTATTTATTTTAATAAAATATAATGGTCTTTTGTTAGTATGAATTAGTAAGAATTGTGTAAGAGACTAGAATAAAATTAATTTATTCATTCATTTATAAAATTAATTAACTATTTTAGTTTTATATAATATTTAATGTTTATCAATAATAAAAATACGACCACATTAATATTAATAATTAAACAAGGTTTTTCTTTCAAAAAATAATTAAACAAGTTTTAATTTTTATTTAAAAACAATAAATTATAAATTATAAAAATTGAAATAAAACTAAACAACCCTTAAAATATGTCACTTAAGATACTTACGAAAACAATAACATTGATGGTCCTCGGAGAGAACTTAGCCGGCTCATCAGCACCATTACCGCGAAACTCCAAAAGCACATCTAAAAAATCCTTCCTTTTTTCTTCATTGCCGTTTTGCATGCTCTCCGTTCTTTCTTTAATGAACTCTGCGGCGATTTCGAAAGCTCTTTCCACATGAAATGTGGTCTTCCTTTTTATGCCTTGTGGATCAACCGGTCTCAGAAGCGGCAAAAAATCTGCTATGTTAGGTTTTCCGGCCAACTCCATCACCTTCCCTGCATGGTGGAAGAACTTTGCACCTCTCTCAGATTTTGGGTCTAGCAAATCTTTTGAAAACATTAGATTCCCAATAAGGTTAAAAGCCATAAGAAAAATGAACCTCCCAATATCAATGGCTTTGGTTCCATTTGCACTTGCTTCTTCCATGAAGTGCATCATATTGTCGACGCACTTGCTCCTTACACTCTGCATAGCTTCTAGGCGGCTAGTGACGAAGAACTCGGTGTTGCACAATCGCCGTAGCATCCGCCAGTGAGGTCCGTATTGCGCCGTGATTAGTGAACCTTCATTGCCGTGATCTCCTTTCATCGCTTCGTATATTTTTCGACCCGCCATAACTACGTCGTGATTCTTGAACATATCACGAGCCACTTCGTTGGAGGAAATGACTACAGTGCACATGGAGCCTAGCCAAAGGGTCATGATAGGACCATGTACTCGAGCCAGCTTGGTAAATGACTCGTGGGGGGACAAACCCAGTTGGAAGATGTTGCCCACCACTGGCCATGAGCGAGGCCCTGGTGGTAATTGTCTTTGCTCTTCCATGCGACGGTGGCGCCGCTCTGTCACCATCGCCCATGCAACCCATAGCAATATGACCAAAAGTATGGCCAAAATTTCACAGTCCATGGCTCTTGTTTTTGTTTTTACTTCTCTGTTGCTTTCTTTTCAGATCGAGAACTTTGATTAATGTATTAATGGTTTGCTCGTGTTAAGATGGACAGTCCTCTATTTATAGAAGCTCCATTATTTACAGAAGCTCATGCATTGATCGCCTTATACGTTAATTATTAGGATGACTAAACGAATATTCCCTTGTTCCTATCTTTTATTAATATTCATTCATCCCAGGTGACGTTAACCAATCTTGAAAACACCCTCTGTTAATTAAGGGTACGTTTGGGAGTTTAGGATTAAATGAAATGGAATGACAATTAATGAAACGGAACGGAATGAAGTGAAATAAAATGGAATAGAATGAAATGGGTCACTCCATTGTTTGGAAGTTTAAATAAAATAAGAGAGGGACTCCTTTGACAATTGTTTAGAAATAATGCTAAAAATGAATGAAATGAAATGACTTGTAATATTTTTTTTTCCAAAATTACCCATGTCATTTCATCTCTGACCCTCCAATTTGGGAGGTCACAAAATATTAAATTTTGGATGGCAAAGGATGGTTTCCAAAGCCATCAATTGTCATTCCATCATGTTTCAAAATTGGCTCTCAAACAATGGCCTGAGTCATTTGGGTCATTTCATTCCATTCCCTTCCATCCCTCCACCCACATCCAAACATACCCTAAGAAAAATGTTACATACTATTATAATAGTATGTAACATTTTTCTTAATTAAAATTAAGTATATGTTTATTTTTATAATTAATTTAATGGAAAATTCCCACCACCAAATTTAATTTGTATATTTTCTCTAACTCTGCCCCTCCACAGATATGCCAATCAAATCTTATGATTCCTTTTCCTTTTGAAAGAAGGTGTTATTGTCTTTCATGTTGGCTGCTTCTCCAAATATGGATAATTATACAGCATGCATTTTTTAAAACTACTGAAAAATATTCGAAACTTGATTCCAATCAAATCTTCGATGAAACGGTACAAAAACGAGAATGAAGGGAATACCTTCTTCGATGTAAGCAACTCAACTACTAGACTCCATGATTATACACTTAAATGAGATAGCCACACTACCAGCTTAACTAACTCATTTCGATGTCTCATTTTTAAATTATGTTATCTGACATACATACGTTTTGTCCCAATTCAATCCGAAGAGCACCTTCTTTTCTTACCTGGAAAGCTAAAATCATAAAAACAATTTCAGAATAATGCTTAAAATCATAAATTGCTTTTAAGCATTACAGCCGACCGAGAAGTCCATTGCATTAGATGTTTCCCATGTAGAGGTTAACGATAGAGATAAACTTTTTTCTTTCTTTCTGCAGAAGTGGTGAAAGTGAGCTTCCATTTATTAACATATATTCATAATCAAGTCCTCCAATATAACTATACAATTCAAAAACACCAAAAATCATATACATTGGAAAATCGATACGTGGACCAATGGAGAGGTCGATAATAAACCAGTGGTCCAGTGCAGTGGGTTCAATTTAGCTTGTTAAAGGTGATAGATATTAAGATTAGAGATAAACAATGTAACAATAAGTTGATACGTACTGAATTTGGTCCCTTGAGACCATTTTTAAATGAATGGGGTCACTGCTTTATATTATTTTTCAGAACTGGTGCTATATGTTATAGTTTCACTAATTTAACAAACTGGAAAATGTTGGTGAGGCTCCTCCTCTGCCATTGGTCTTCGACTCTTCATACATCTGGTTGCTTTACTATTAATACTGAACTTACCCCTTCTTACTAGGGATGCCCTACATGGAGGATGTGTTGTAGAACACAATCCTTTGCAAGTTAGAAAAAAAGAAGAAGAAATAATTAATACATGAAGTATAAATGCAACGGTTTGCGGGCCATTACAACTATGAATTATATATTTTATATCAATATGTTTGTATAATTACTATAAATATTAAAATAGAATTCCTTCACTTTTTGAATTTATTTGATAAGTGTTTTAGGAAACACTGGATTAAATTTCCCTTTTACACACTTTACTTAATATGTTCATTTTCTCTTTTCATGTGAAATGAAACATATCAAAATAATTTAAATTACAAAAGGTTATTTCGATTTTTAACATATTGATAAAATTTTAAATTTCCAATTCCCCCCTCATCTCATCTAAAGTTTAAATAAAGAATTTTTAAAATATCTTTAGCTCGGAATGAACACCAATCTATAACTATAATGCTAACAATGAATAGACTCGCTATAAGAATGTCAATAAAATCTTAAGGGAAAATGGTGATTATGTTTATTTGAAATCAATTAAAAAATTTATATAACATAAAAGATGTATGTGAATAATATGAAATATTATGTGTAAACTTAAATATTGACAAAAAGATACATAAGAATGAAATTTTACCTTATTAATTAAAACTTTAGTATAAAGAGAAAATTTTTAAATTCTTTATTGATAGTAATGAATTGTAAGCTTGTTAAAATATTTTGATGATCCTTCTTTTTGCATTACCTTCTTGGCTTATACTAATACTATTAATTTGCAGGTTACTCCAAGTATGTAATCAACGAGGTCCTTCCATAATTGGAGGGCATCATAAATTTTAATGAATACTATCTCTCTCTAATTTCATAATTTTCTATAATTAATTAAAGTTGTTTGGAGATGAATTTTTAATAAATACCATTTCTTCCTAATTCCATAATTTTTTACAATTAATTAAAGTAGTTGGGAGATGAATTTGGGAAATTATACTACCTATTAACATGTTCATTTGGCCATCTATAAATAGAGGATCTCTAGAAGAGACTTGGATACACAACATAATTGAGATATCCTCTTTAAGAGAGGGAGAGAGTGAGAGAGAGAGACAGAGACAGGGTATCATTTTAGAGTCAAGGAACTTGAGATAATGTATAATTTCTCAAACTATAGTGATCCATCACAAATTGGTAAGGAAATTTTGAGTGTTGTAATCGATCAAGTAGAATGAGAAGTTGTATGTGTTATTCTCTAATCTAATTAAAGAAGACTTTGTTATAATACTACTACATTAGTGGAAGTATTTCTCGAACCTATGATCCTATAGTTTTTTTCATTTATATTGGAAGTTTTCCACATATAAATTTAGGTATCCTCATTTATTAATTTTTATATTTTATCTTACCCATTTTAAAACACACAATGAGGGGAAAAAACTTTTGCATTATCAACTTATCTTTTCTTAATAGTTGCGTCAAAACTAATTTTGTTAGGCCATAACACTTCTTTTGTGATTTAAGATGGAGGGTCCCGTCACTTGTGATAGTGATATGCTCAAACTTGATGTAGAGAATTACTCCTACTGGAAGTCGATGATGAGGGGTCACCTGTATTGCAAATAGTTGCACGAGCTAATTACATATGACTAGAAGTTGAAAGGAAAGATTGACAAAGAATAGGAGCTCTTAAATAGAAGGGCGGTGGCTATGATCCAAAAATTTATTAATCGCATCTTGTTTGAACACATGTTAACTCACACCTATGTAGATAAATTATGGACAAAACTAGAATCTATGATTTAAAAGAAGACTCTTCAGAACAATGCCCACTTGGTAAGACGGTTGGTCAAGTTGGAGTATAAGGACGACCAAAGTATGATTGAATATCTAAATAAATTTAAAGGCCTTGTAAATTAGCTTATAAAGATTGAGATGAGGATTGATGCAGAATTGTAAGCCTTGTTACTTCTCAGCGCCCTACTTAAGAGTTAGGATACTCTCGTTGTCAAGCTTAGCAACTTGACCCCTGAAAGGAAAGCTTACCATGGACACAATGACTGATAACATATTGAACAAGAAAACTATGAGAAAGGAATGTGATATATCCACACTATTCGAGGCTAACATTTTTTATAAAGAGGAAGAAGTGAGATTAGTAGGAGTAAAAGAGGAGTTTAAGATAAATCTAGAAGCCAATCCAAATCACACTCAAAATTCATCTGCTACTATTATGGCAAGTTAGATCATAAGAAGTTTGAATGTCAACATCTCAAAAGAGACCATAAGAAATAGATTGTCAAGCCAGACTAAATTAACCTGAAAAGAAATGAAGATAAGAGCATAACTGTTATTACAGAAAAAGATCACAATGACATCTTCCTCATTAGAGAAGATGATTATCTTAATATTGTATATGATGATAATTTATAAACTGTTGATTCATGCATATCCTTCCATGTCACCTCATATAGAGATTTCTTTTTCACAAACCAAGTTAGTGACTTTGGCACTATTAAAGTAGGAAATTAATTGACCAATAATTTCGGGTTAGGCAACATTACTTTGATGACCAATATGGGATGTGAGCTTGTATTAAAGGATGTAAGGCATGTCCCAGATATGTGCTTTAATCTTATATTAGTTAGGAAGTTCGATGATGCTGATTATGTAAATCATTTTGGTACAGGAAGATGGATACTTTCAATAAACAACATTATCATTGCGAAGAAAAGAAAAGAGGGATCATTGTATTTTAAATAAGCCAATTTGTACAAAGAAGAAGCTCATGTTGCCTACAAGAACTTGTGTTTGGAGTTGTGACATAAAAAGAAGCTCATGTTGCCTACAAGCTCTTATTATCATGAACTTCTTCCTGATGTGAAAGGTAAAACACTTGAGCCCTATATTCATTGTTTGGCTAGCAAACAATATTGAGTTTCATTTGTAGAATTAATTAGCCTCATAAGAGAAATCATGTTCTTGATATGTAAAAAATGCGTTATATTTTGTTACTTTCATTGATAGCTACTCAAGAAATATTAGGGTCTCTTTGTTAAAAAACAAAATTTAGGTACTTAAGAAATTTAAGGAGTTTTATATAAAGGTGGAACAATAGATTGACAGAAAGTTAAAATGTGTTTGAGCGATAACGATGGAGAATACCATGGTCTTTCTGAAGCATATTGTAAGATATATGGTATTAGGCTCGAGAAGACACCACAATTGAACAATGAATCCAAGAGAATGAATTGTACCATTAAAGAAAAGGGTCTTATTCATGCTCTCTCATGAAAACTTCCTAAGTCATATTGGGGAGAAGCAATCAAGAGAACTTTCAACATCATCAACTATGCTCCTTCTAGTCCTTTGGATGGAGATATTCAAGAGGAAGTATAGATGGGAAATAAGGATTCATATGACCACTTCAAAGTATTTAGTTGTTAAACATTAGACCACATTCCTAAAAATGAATGGTCTAAACTCAACTTTAAAATAAAATAGTGTTTCTGCCTCATCTCACCATGAGATAAATTTAGGTATCAACTGTGCGTCCACGTTCCTTGAGGATCAAACGATTGAAGATTTTAAACAGCTAAAGAAATCTAAGCCTAGGGGTCATCAATAATGATCATCTCCTGCAATATGTGATAATCTAGAAAGATAAGCTGGGGAGATAAATAATGGTAAAGCTGGTGATATGTTTGATTACAATAAGTTTTCAACTAAGGAGTCATCAATGGAGGAGTTAATAGGGACAAGTAATGGAGAGCCTGTCAAACCTGTTGAGTTAAAAGTTGTGGAATAACTCCAATTACAAAGATCAACTCAAGATAGATGACTTTCTACTATATATCATCCAAATGAGGATGCACTCACTATAAAGGGAGAACCTCA
The DNA here is from genome assembly GCA_027563865.1 of Erythroxylum pelleterianum. Lineage (NCBI taxonomy): Eukaryota > Viridiplantae > Streptophyta > Magnoliopsida > Malpighiales > Erythroxylaceae > Erythroxylum > Erythroxylum pelleterianum. Next base: position 23,243,710 of record JAOQMR010000004.1, read on the forward strand.
AAGTTACGCAGAGATAAATGACAGATTTTAACAAAGAAGAATGGTTAAAAATTACGTAAGAGGAGATACAATTATTGTATGAGAACTATACTTATGATTTAGTAGAGGTACTCAAAAGAAGGAGAGCCTTAAAAAATGGTTCGTAAGTTCAAAACTAATGAGAACAATCCAAAACCAAGGTATAAGGTAGGATCGTTGTCAAGACGTCATCTATTTGAATAGCTCTAGGTTTAGTTGTCAACCTATATTTAGAGATTAAAAAGCTTGATGTAACACCCAAATACCCCCTGGGAGGATATGTGGATGCCACCCAAGACAGAACAAACAGAACCATACATCAAACTGACAAATATTACA
>JAOQMR010000004.1:23244166-23273068 GCA_027563865.1 Erythroxylum pelleterianum
CCAAAATGTCAAAGAGACAGAACATAAATCGGACTAAATTTGCTTAATATGCTAACCCCTAATTTGGGGCGTTACACTTGATGTTAAGATGACATTCCTATATAGTGACCTAGAGGAAGTGATAAAAATAGACAAGTAACCTGAGAGTTTTACAAATTTAGTTAAAAAGTACTTGGTGTATCAACTAAAAAAGAGTCTCTATGGCATAAAACAAGCACTGAGGCAATGGTACAAGAAATATGAGTCTTTCATGACTTTACAACACTTCAAGAAGACTCATACTGACCATTATGTCTTAATGAAAAGGCATGTTGGTGGTCATCTTGTCATACTTCTACTTTATGTCGATGATATGCTAATTGTTAGACACACTAAGAAGAAAATTGTTATCTTTAAGAATGAGTTGAGAAAATCCTTCTCTATGAAGGACTTGGGATCAACAAAGTAGATCATTGAAATACAGATCACTTAAGATTGCTCCAAGAAGTTATTGTAGATATCTCAGGAGTAATACATTGAGAAAGTCCTTAAGAAATTCAATATGGACAAGGCCAAGCCAGTTAGTGTTCTATTCGTCGAATACTTTAAATTAAGAAGCAAAATCCAACTAGTAAGAAAGAAAAAGAAGAGATGAAAAAAGTCCCATATTCATCTGTAGTTGGTAGTCTCATATATGCTAAAGTATGTAGTAGGCTCGATATTGCTCACGTAGTCGACATTGTGAGTCAATTTTTATCCAACCCTAGGAAATAGCATTAGGATGTTGCAAAATCGATACTTTGATTGAAGGGAACATCTAAAAGGTGCTTATGCTTTGTTCATGGAAAGCATGTGTTAAAAGGTTATATAGACACTGATATAACTGATGATATCGATTTAAGAAAGTCAACTTCATGATATTTGACAACTTTTACAAGGAGAGCTTAGTCTTGGCAATCCAAGCTCTAAACAAGTGTAACACTTTCTACCACAGAAACCAAATACATCGTAACTACAAAAGCATGTAAGGAGATGTTATAGATAAAAAATGAATTGGGCCATGGACAAAAGAAATATGTGGTGCAATATGACAATCAAAGTACCATATATTTGACTAAGAATTTAACTTTTCATTCTGCTCGAAGCATATTGATGTTCATTATCATTAACTATAGGATGTAGTAGAAGAGAAGCTTCTGCAACTCGAAAAGATTCACATTAATGATAATTTATCGGATATGATGACTAAGGTGACACTGACCAAGAAATTTGATGATTATTTTAAGGAGTCGGTATGGTGTGCCCCCAATTAAGTTAGGAAGGAGGGATTTGTTGGGTCCCTTAGTAATTGTTGGCACACCAAAAATTTTAATAAGAACCATCTCTTTCTAATTCTAGATTTTTAATAATTAATTAGAGTAGTTGTGACATGAATTTTTAATAAGCATTAGCTCTATTTCTAGAATTTTCTGCAATTAATTAAAGTAGATGGGAGATGAATTTGGGCAATTATGCCACCTTCTAACATATTCATTTGACCATTTATAAATAGAGGACCTCTACGAGAGACTTGGATATACAATACAATTAAGATATCCTCTTCGAGTGAGAGAAAGAGAGAGAGCGTCGCTTTAAAGTAAAGGAGCTTGAGATAATTCCCAATTTCTCAAGCTAGAGTGATTCATAACGAATAGGTAAAGAAATTTTGAGTTTTGTAATCCATCCAATATGGTAAGAAGTTATATGTTTTATCCTCTAATCTAATTAAAGAAGACTTGCTTGTAATCTTACTATATTATGGTGTAAGTATTTTTCGGACATTTGTATCGGAGAGTTTTTCACGTAAAATTTAGATGTCCTCTTTACCTAATTTTAACATTTTATTTTGCTCATTTTAAAACACAGAAAAAGAAAACAGAGCTTCTGCATTATCACCTTGTCTTTTCCCAATAAAAATAAGTTTTTTGCATCAATATATTTTTATAATTATTATAAAATGTATTTTTTTAGTAGTATAAGAATAATAAAGACTTCCAAAGTTATAATTTTTGAAGAGAAATGCATGAAAAAATATCATTCCTTGTAAGTTTCCAGTTTGTTTCCATTTCTGTTTTTGTTTTTAGTTTTTTTTCCAAAATTAGTAAAAAAAAACTTTATTTATTTGAATCTTTGGTTTTGGTTTCTTTCCGTTTTCAAAATTTATGAAAACCAGGAAAGGTAGTTTTTGTTTTTTATAATTTAGTTTAGTATCAACTAAATATATATTATTTAATTATTTGATATATTAATTATTAATAAAAATTATAAATAATTTTATTTTATTTAATAATGTATAATTAAATTAAATTAAATATTAATAAATTAAATTAAATTTAGAATATCTTCAAAATATATATAATTTAAATAAAATTTAATTAAATAGTTAAAATATATTTAAAATGAGATATAATTTTTAAATAAAATTTAAAAATAAAATATTTATTTACAAAATAAAATAAATTTATTGATAATTTTTTTAATAAATATTATATAAAAAATTAAAATAAATTTAATTATTTATAACCTGGTTACAATTTAAACCATTATGCCAACTCATGACACTATTTAGTTTTGAATTAATGATGGGGAAGCATTGGATCAATTCAACTCAATTGGGAAACTAGAGCAAGCTTTGTTTCACGTTCACCCATCCTTATCGAGGGTTTCGGGTTCGAATTTTAATAATGGAGTCGCTTTAAAAACTTGTAAGGGAGATCTTTACTTCTCAAAAAGGGTTTTATTCGACTTAAATTTGTACTAATCAATTGCTCATGTGATACCAAATATCGGATAATTTAATCAAAAAAAAAACAAGCTTTGATTCGTCATTATTTTAAATAGCAGATTTCTTTTGACCCACCCTCTCAAGTCTCAACCTGATATGGCAACGATAGATCTTCCCAGCGATTCTGTTTACATCATCATCTAGGAGAGATACACAGAATTTGCATGGACCAATCGGGTTAGACAACTTCCCCTGGATCCCAAATACACAATAATTGAATTATGTATTACTTTATTATCGTGATTATCAAATAGTATTAGAATTATATAATTGATGTTAACTACAATTGGTCCCGTTTCAACTTTTTTACATTCATGTGTATATATGTATAAATCCGTACTTTCTTCAGCACATATATTAATTGAAGTTTGAAATTTTCTGATCGTACGACCTTGTTTGATTAATGGCGCGCTTGGTTTCATTCCACTTAATAAAGGCTAAAATATTTTTAAAGTTTGTCATTTATGTGAAAAATAAGGAAGATTCAATATTATTATTATTTTATTCTTTCATTACATTAAAAAGAAAATTTTTAGTGCATTTCGAAATAGGAACTGATGGGTTGTTTGTTTTTAATAACAAAAGTCACTCAAAAAGTGCATAGGCCGACCTATGCAATTCTTTACATAAATTCTTTAATATTTACTAGATTATTATTCAGGGACATAGTTGATTTATTTACTATGGGATTGGGGACAATTGCGGGGCGTTCTTAATCTTTTATATGCTCTATGTAAAATAAATAAATGAGTCCTAATTTTTGTTTATTTTTGAGCTCTTATAAAAAACAAAAAGAAGCAAAATATAAGTTTTTTGTTTTTTTAAATGAAAGAATCCGCAGGGACTACTCTTTGAATGCGCACTGGATAAATCTCCAGATTGACGTAATAGCCTACAAGTCACACCAATCGGGTACTCCGCACCAAACAAATTCTCTGTTGGTGGAATAGAAAGGCATGGAGCTAAAAGGTCTTGTATTCAATTTTCCTTATTTATGTTCTCTTGACTACCCTTAAGGGGCATCTTTTTGTTATTCTTTATAAGGTCAAAAGTCTCTATTTTACTTCATTTTATATTTTTTAAGAGTAAAAATAGGTCATATTTTATTGTCTATGAAAATAGGCCTTAGGTGGGTGTCTAGGCCGCCTTTAACCAAGGTTGGACCTAAACAGCGGCTTCTACGGGATGAAGAAAAAAAAAGATTTTAAATACAAAATCAATATAAATCTCGTGAGAAAAAAAGATTTTAAATACAAAATCAATATAAGTCTCGTGAAAAAATAAAATCACAACTTACTAGCCTTTGAATTTAAAATTTTCTCTTCGGTATATCGAAAATCAAAATCTACCTTTAAATTTGTTGCTTCGTTTCAAAATTTAATGCTATAAAAAAAGACAATTACGTTTTAATTTATAAGTAATTTATAAATATGTAAAAGTCGACACATAATGATATTATTACATTGGGTATTTGGGTATTAAATTAATGATTATGTAAAGGTATGTAGTGAAATACTAAAAGATAAGGTATTTTAACAATTATCAAAACATGAGAGAACAGACAAATTAAGAAAAACTTTAAGAAATGATAACATCTTAATCCCCTTCAAGTAATTAACTTAAAAAATTTGATAAAGCGACAAAGAAGGAATGTAGCCATTTGACATGAAAGAGAAGTGAGAACCACTTGCACCGTATGACATAAAAGATGCCATCTTGTTCATCAGACTCTACATGACAACGAGATCACGACTAACTATCAAAAATGGACAAGGGCTTAGAATTATAAGATTTGTACGGTGCTTATTGATATCATCTTTTAGGCTTTGGAATTGTGTTTGTGGTCCGGCTAATACAATTCAAAATAAGTCAATTTATTTGCTATATAAATGACTTTATACTCAATTAGTAACACATCAACCACTAATGTAATTGAGTTTCTTCTTATCTTTTTATTTATTAATTATTGAGACACATACGGATATCAACTAAGTTTGAATTTGCTTATATCAATTCGATTAAGTTGAAATTTATTAAAGTATGTCGTGCCGAGAGTAAATCTTTTGCCTAATGTTACGCTATCTAATTCAAAAAATATCTTTGTTATATTTAAAGACTTATCTTTTTTGCTTTCAACGCAGCTTTCAGTGCGGGCTAATAATAATAATAATAATTTAATTTAATTTAATTTAATATTTTCTATAATTTATAAATTAATTAAACAATTTTAATAAATTAATAAATATTTACAATTTAAACTTTTTATCTTTAAAATCTTATTTAAAAAAGTTAAAACAAAAATAATATAAAAAACAAAATCAAAATATTGTCATGGGAGCATGATTTAAGTGTCATGCCCATGACACAAATCAAATCAATTTTTAAAATTTTAATTTTTTATCTTAAAATTTTTATTTAAGAAATAAATTAAAAAATAAAAATACAAATTTTAAATATTGATTAATTTATTAAAATTGTTTAATTAATTTATAAATTATAGAAAATATTAAATTAAATTTAAAATTTGATTAATTCTTTTATTATTATATTAGCCCACACCGAAAGTCGTGTTGGAAGCAAAAGAAAATAAGTCTTTAAATAAAATGACGACATTTTTTGAATTAGACAGGGTTGGACAGATTAGCATTAGTCAGAAGATTTGCTTTCCGTTATGCCCTTGTGAGATGAAAATAGATGAGTGTATCTACACAAAATGGGATTGTGAGTTGATACATAGAGAGAAAAGGAGAACTTGTCGTATGTTTGTTGGTATCAAAGCCCGACTTTTAAAAATAGGTTGCCTCCTTTTTTATTTAAGGTTTTTACATTGTTTTAAAAGTGAGGTGACCAATAAAATCTTGTGATTTACATGCATATAATTTCATAAACTGGAAGCTTTACACATTTACATTTTTGTTCAATACACAGTACGATACATAGACGAGGTTGTGGATGTCCCGGGAGAGCCATTCCAACGACTCCTACATGTGAGTCACCTCCAACACGAGAGGATAACTAAAACCTTGAAACTTTCCTTTCATTGAATATAAATTTTTATGTTCAGTGAATAGTATTTTTGAAAATTAGTAAATTTTTGTGGGACCCAACCTCCAAATAATGAAAAATATCTGGAATAAGTATTAGGGTTTAATGATATTGAAAAGAATCAAAATAAGTCTTATAAGATGGATATCAGGACTAAAGTTTAGGATTAAAATGTCATTTTAGAAAGTAATGGGTTTTAATGATTTTAAACCCATTTGAAAATTTTTAAAGCATTCAAATTAGAATATTTCATGGTCAATTCGATTATAAGACGATTGCAGAATATTTTTGAAATTTAATTTGGTTAATTGATGAATTAAATTCAATAAAGGACAATTTGGTCTTTTTACATGTCATTAAGGATAATTTGATCATTTTACATGGTGTTAGTGGAAGAATGAGTCATTAGAAGAAAACTAACAAAAAGATGAAGTGTGGAATCCCTTCAATGAGCATTAAAAAGAATAAAGCAAGACTTTTGTCTTCATTTGAACATAAACATGAGATACCAAACAAAAGAGATAAAAGAAGAAAGAAGGGATATTCGACTAAGGAGGGAGAAGAAGATGCAACTACCATTTTTAATGGTTTTTGAGCTTAAATTGGAGAGATCTTGATCAAGTGGAGGTACTCATCAAATACCAAGAGATTGGAAGATAAATTAGTAAGTTTTCCTAATCTAAATTTCTAGTTTGGGGGCTTTTTAGTGAGATACATTTATATAAGATAAATGATGATTTTTGACTTGCCGTGAAGTAGATAGCATTTAAGGGATGAATATGACAATAGAAAGAATTATGTTTAGTGAATGTTTGTATTTGGTTCTTGAATCACTTGAACCAGACATCTTGTTTTGACTATAACTTGTCCTACAAACTTCCAAATTGGGTGATTCTAATTGGAGATGAAACCTAAGACATTGTAATAAAAATTTCTAGAAGAGACCCTGACCTAGTTATGGCTGAATTATATTGGAATTTGAGATTGAACATTGTGATATGATGCTACCCCTATGTGGGGGAAGCTTGTGATGTTGTGCATGTTTCTTGAATTAGAACTTCAAATGGTTTGTTTTTGATGATATGGAAACTAGAGACATGGGGAATGAATTTCTAGAAGACCTCAAAGTCTAATTTGAATGTTTGCTATGTGAAAAATAAGGAACAAGTAGAGGTATAAGTTTTGGACATAGGCCATAACCGTAACTCATCATGCATGATCATGATATGATGAATTAAATTGAGTGAGATAATATTTTGAAGAAACTGATAAGTTAGAATGGGTAAAAATATGATTTTAAGTGACTTTTGAAGTTAGAATTGGAAACGGAGAACAATAGGTTAGCTTTCGGTAGTAAATGGAACTATGATTAGCGTATATGTTATGCGATTAAATATTAATCTCGAATTCGGTTAAACCGAATTTATAGTGTTAATGTCTTATTTTCAAATATGGAAATAAATGCCTAAGTGAAATGCGCTTGTGTAGGTAAAGCAAAGACATATAACACATGAGTGTGCTTGGTGATAAAGTTGCTTAACGATGAGTGTATTTTAAATATATTTTATGAAAATGATTTCTATTCTATCGTGAAGTGAATATGGATTATGAGTTTTATGTGAATGATGCATTATAAGTGAATGTTTCTAGTACAATTTTATGCTTTTAGCAATATATAAATTGAGTTTGAAAGTTAAATTCAAATGAATATTTCTAGTACAATTTTAAAAGTTTGAAAGTTAAATCTTATATGACTTGAGTTTATAGTGAGATGATACTATTGGTTAATAAAAAGGAAATGATTTTAGCTTATGGTATACCAATAGGTTTTTATACATATTAATATAACGGTGTATAACTGTTAATGTAGTACGGATAAGCGATGTAGAACCAGCTCCTTAACTAGTGGTTGACTAGTATGGGTAAGCGATATAGAACTAGCTCCGTAACTAGTGGTTGACTAGTATAGTGTACAGGTAAGCAATGTTGAACCAGCTTCATAACTACTGGTATATAGCTATTAACCTAATACATGTAAGTGATGTAGGACCAGCTCTGTAACTAATGGTTGACCAATTACGGGTCAGCGATGTAGAACCAGCTTCGTTACTAGTGATTAACTAGTTGCGGGTAAGTAATGTATAACTAACTTTGTGAGTTTATGCCTGAGGGTACCATATGACAAAGAAATTAGTGATCGGCTAGGTCGTGTAAGAAATTCATAACATTTTTAGTATCAACACTATTTATTTAAAAAGTGATTTGAGAAACTTGATTTCAAGAAGCATATATGTTTTATATTAAATATTGAATAATGCAAATTGAGATGCATTTGTTTTAGGAGGTTTAAATAGTTAAATATGATTTGAATAGAACAATTTAGCACTCACTCACTCTCTTTTATATTTTAAATGAAACCTCCTAGGTGCACGCTTAGGGGCTTCAGTAGTAGAGACTCCACCTCATGACTAGTCAACTTCGTCATGTGCTGCTGTGTAGGCACTTTTTTGCCTTGTTAATATTTTTTAGAACATTTGCATCTTTATGAATATGTTTTGGAATATATTTTGTGTAAATAATGCATATATATGAATATTTTAAAGTAAAATGCATAAATATGTCTGAGCTTATTGAAGTGATTGTTGAGATTACTTATGAATTAACTTAAAGTGCAAAATTTGTAATGGAGATTTTGAGATAATTAGAGAAGTATTTTGCACTTTTACAAGGCTTTTGAAAATTTTGAGAAGGTAAAAATATAGTCGTTGTGTAGTAGAAATTTTTAATAAAAATAATTAAAAAATTTCGACTTCTTATATCTTTTTAATGTTAAGTTAAGGCTTTTTGTAAAAAAGGTAATAGACTAAGTTTCACGAGAAATTTTCAGCTGAATTTGATATTGACGGGAGGGCCACCGTAAGGTCCTCCTAGCCATTTTAGGATAGGAGCTTGTCAATGTTATAAAAGATTAACAACTTTGACAAAGAAGTAATAAAGATCTAAGTTTGTAGATATGTAGATCTTAATTTTTACTAATTATAATGAAAATATTTAATGATATAGATTGAAATTTAGGAACAAATAGAAAATGAAGATTGGAGAGATATTAAATAAAAAAGTCTAAAATCGTTTATTCTCTTTTTTTAACTACTTTAATAGAAAATAATTAAAATCTTAATTTCAACTTAACTTACCTCTTATTCATATAGAATAAATTGTTATACTTATAATTAGAACTTAAGTTATCAGGAAAATAAATATTTAATGAGAGAGATTGAAATTGAAGAGTTAGTAGAAAATACACATACAAGAGATATGAAATAACAATTTAAGTGTCTTCAACCCCTTTTTTTTAACACTTTTACAAAAATATAAATGATAACCTTAATTTGATATATATGTTATTCATACATTAATAAATATTTATAATTTATAATTCATATATTTAATATGATTTTTTATAAAACTCTTTTGATGTTTTATTTAGTTGAATGAAATATTTTCTTAAATTATGTTATTTACAATATCAAGGTTTTGCTTTTACAAGTCTTTTCCCCTCATTGTAGAAAATATATGTAAATTAATCATTATCATTTTAAAAACAATTTATACTTGTTAACTCAATATAATAACAACAACAATATTCCACTCAAAATCTTACGAATACACGTAATATAGAAAGTTTCAATAATACGCAGCTTTATTCTTAATTAGTAAAGAGTTATTTGTTAACTCTCCGTAAAGTATTCTCAGATTTTTCTCAAATATTTTTAATATTTTATTTTGTTAGAGTGAAAGTTTCCTCTTTATTATGTAAATCTATCATTCAATTGGTTGATTTTTCTCATATGACTTTCCTCTTTTCCGTGTATAAATTTTTAGTAGAAAAATATTACTTTTATACACGTTGATTCAAATTTTCATGAAAGGAATTGGTATTAGGAATATTTCATTTGCAGGCCTGTTGGGCTTCAAAATTCAAAAAGGTTAGCGCTGGCCCGTCATAAAGGATCCATCTTTTCCCCGGGTCGGGTCTCACAGATCGGCAAAAAGCTTGCGGTGGGAGAGCTTAGAACGTTGAAGTAAAACGGAGATCGAAAATGGCGGCTTCTTCGAGAGGCATGGTACTCTACAGGGTATACAGGGCACTGACGCGAGCTTTATCGCCACTGATCCGCATCCACTTTAAATGGCGGTGTTTTCACGGCCGTGAGCACCCAACGCGGTGGGCCGAGCGGTTGGGCCGGCCATCCGTCCGTCGCCCGTCTGGCGAGCTTGTGTGGTTTCATGCCGTTTCCTTAGGTTGTGATTGTTCTCATTTACTTAGTCTCATGCTCCTATCAGCTTTTGAATTGGAACTGTTTATACTTGGAATAATATTACCTTTTTCTTTATGTAGGTGAAGGAATGGCTGCGATTCCTGTCATTAAGCGGTGTGTGGATTGTAGGCCTGATTTGAACATCTTGATGACTACAGCAACGTTATCTGCATTGTGAGATTCCAAATTTCAAGTTAAGTTTCTAGTTTTTTGTTTTTGGACTAAGAAAGTCTTCTTATCTTCTTTTGTCTCCTTGTTATGAATATGTAGTGAAGTTATAAAGAATCAGCTTCCAAGTAGCGTGTTGTACCAGGTACATAGATGTTATTAGTCGATTGTCTTCTATTTGTGTGGTTTTGTATGCCAAGCATTTTTTGTTCATAATTTAGATTGCTAAGATTTGTTGCCTATATTTGAGTGGAAAGATAAGATTTCTTTTCTTGTTTTATTAATTGAACCAGTTTTCACCACTTGATGTTCCTGCTGTTATGGATGCTTTCCTTGACTACTGGAAGCCCAATGCAATCATATTAATGGAGAGTGAGTTATGGCCAAACCTTGTCATGAGTTCTTCTCAGAGGGGTGTAAGTTATCTGTTCGAATGCGTATGTGTTTACCTAAGATGTGAAATGATTGCAGCTTCTTGATTACCTTTCAAATTAATGTTTCAAGGTAGAGGATTTCTTTTAAGTGAGCTACATTTGCTTGACTAATGGTATTATATATAACATGCTCATGGGCTAATGGCTACTCATTTTGACATAGCCAACTTTGACTATATTTTACTTTCTAGCATGTTGCTAACTGCTTATGGTCTTTGTGTACTTCTATATTGGGTTGCATTGCCACCAAGCCACTAAATTCATATCCCATTTTGTTCTGCAGATTTCATTAACATTGTTAAATGCTCGAGTGTCAACAAAGTCCTTTATGTTGTGGTCAGAACCAATACTTCTTCCTCTGATTGCACTGATGTTGTCCAAGTTCTCACTGATTGTACCCCTGGTATGTATTCCTTTCAATGATATATTAATTGTTTTTTGTATCTTGTGATTGGTTGTTGCTAATTCTTTTTGTATGTCACAGAGTAATTTGCAGGCCATCCGCTACCAACTTCTGCAGGCTCCTCCTTTTGTCATCAATTTTTCTGGTGATCTGAAATATGGTACGCTGATAAACGTTGCACAAAGTAACTTATGGAAGAAATTTGTATGTAAAAAAAAAAGGAGCTTATTCATTAAGCTGATGCCACCATCTAAATCCTTTTTAAGTGTTTCTTTACTGTTCATTGCATTTCTTTTAGTAATTGCTGACTATGGTAATTGTGGCCTGACCTTTTCTGAACTTACCAGTGGTTTTACACAGCTGTAGGTTATGACTCCTCAAAGGGAGGTATACGGAGCATAGAAGAGCTGAAAGTGGAGCTTGCCCGTAGGCCGGTTTGGATGGCTTCTTCAATACATAGGGGTGAAGAGGAAGGTTGCTACCTAATACTATTATGTTCTACTGTGTTAAATTAATGGTTTTTTCTTGTTTTGCATGGGAATTATCTAAATAACCGGTTGCTTACAATTTCACTTTCCTAGTTCCATTTTGTTGCCTTTGAATTTCATTCAATTTAGTTTATAAAAGAGATGGTCCTTCTCTTTTATTTCTGACTTTGTTTGAATAATTGCTAACTTCCATTTTTCAGTTGTGCTACGGGTGCATAAAGTGGTCATGCAGAAGTTCCCTGATTTGATCACTATTGTTGTGCCTCGTTACCCAAAACATGGACTAGAGATTGCTCAGGTATGAATCTTGTTCACAGTGCCAAATAGTTCATATCAACCAAAATAGCTAAGTTTTCTCTGTTTCTCTGAGCAAGTGTGTATGCATGGGCGGCAGGGGCATGGTAGTGCTAATTTGAGCATTAATTGACTGTATGTTTGTATATCAATCATTCTAACCTTCTCTCTTACATCATGTAATTTTTCAGTTCATACTAATAGTTAAAGGAAACATGTCTATCCAAGTGAAGATTATCTTTCTATCAATATTGTTTTGCCCAAAGTAGGCTAATCCATGGTTTGTAAGCTTTCATGCATTGAACACTGCTTGATGGCTGAGCGTGTCACACTAGTCTTTCTAGATTGGTAGTAAGATATATGCAATTCAATAAATGTCAAGTTGATTGTGTGGCTCTGTAGATGATAACAAAATTATAAATGCGGTAAATATGTCACTAACATGCAGTGCGAAATGGTAAAAGTTTTTTACAGAAAAGATTGTTGTTGGCAGCCTCAGACATTTCGTGATAAATTTGCTAGAAACTACGATATCTATATCTTGAAGATTTTTATGATACTGGGTACATTTTGTGGTAATTACAAACAAAAGTTTATCTTAACATCTTATTGTCAAAAATGCTTGGTTATTTTCTAATCCATTCTCAGTTAACTTGTTAAAAAGTAGGTTTGAACATATGTTGTGCTGTTATTATCAAACATAGTTTAAGGAGTGCAGGAATTGCAGAAAGGAGGGCAACATGTAGCTTTGAGGTCTCAACATCAAAGAATTAAACCGGGAATAAATGTGTATGTAGTTGACACATTAGGTACGCCGTACGCCATTTAAATTCACCTTTCCCTTTTGTCCAGGTTCCAGAAAATCACATTTAGATATGGCTTGTATCTTGAGGAGTTATGTCATAATTGGCCTTAAACAAGTGATCTGCTGTGGCATCTACTTTCTGTTTACTTGACCTTTCATGGTAATGAAAAGAGGTCATTGCTTTAGTTGTGTGATTATGGTTTTGTTCATTTAGTGAATGTTGAGTAAACTTAAAGTTCCCCTACCGATACATAGTTTGTATATTTACCTCTAGATATCTTGCTATTCCATATCTGATCACCTGTGGTTTTAAAATCATACAGAGCATAGTAATGTGAAAACAAATTTTTAATCAAGAATGAATTGGTTAGACCACTCTCTTACCCATTTGAATGTGAACGAACTGAATTATACATATGTCAGGCAAGTTGGTTTGGAATGATACGAGGAATAAAAGCAACATTCATTAGTCTTGTTGGTATTTGAGATCTAACTTCAAGCCAAATTAAATGATAAGGTTGTCTGAATTTGAGCTATATGTTTTCCCTTGTTTATCACTTTAAGCATGCTGTCCCTTGATGAATTTGTTTTCATGGATCCCTAAATGTTAGTGTGCCCACTCAAAAACTATCTTGTAGGTGAGTTAAACCACATGTACAGATTAACACCAATAGCTGTAATTGGGGGTTCATTCTTCCCCCATTTAGCAGGCCATAACATATCAGAAGCTGCAGCTGCTGGATGTGCTGTTCTTACAGGTGAATGCTTCCATCCTAGGTCCTAAATGCTTCATATGAATTTATTATATTATATAGTTATAATCTTTCATGATTTACTGCATTCAGGTTGTCACATTGGGCATTTCTCACACATGGTACAGGAAATGCAACGATTAAAACCTTTATCAGTTATGCAGGTTTGAATTTTTTTTTTCTTTTGCTTGTTGGAAATTTCCTGATTGAAGCATAGCCTTTTGAGTTAAATTCATCTCGTAAATTGGTTCAAAGTGCCATATAAATAAAACTAATATACTTCAAGAATCGAGAAAGTTTGCCACTTTTTGTCAAGTCAAACTTCATTTAGTTGAATGCAGAAAACAGCACACTTAATATTAAACTTACTTTGTCATAATCCGCTACAAGAGAGCACGTGCTCATATTTGTAATTAATTCATGGGATTGGAGATCTGTTATTTGTTGAAACTATACACATTCAAGGTTGCATTTTTTTGTTAAAGTGGCGGGAAATTAAACTATTGCTAAATTCACATGCCAGGGCATGTGGTTTAAGATGCAAACTTGCTGTATCATCATATCACAATGGTAACTTAACTTTTTTTTTTTCTCTAGGAAAAGTTTATCTTGATCACAAATTTGTGTTTTGCATTCTTTTTTTTTTTTGGGTAATTTGGACTCCTAATTATCAATCATGCAGGTCTCTGGGGAATATGACCTTACAAATGCCTTAATGGAACTCCTTAGTGATGTAAAAGTTCTTGAAGAACGTCAGATGGCTGCAAAACAAGCATTTGATGCTCTGTCTAGTGGTATCATCACCAATGTTTGGAACCTACTAAATTTCCATGTTTACAGGACATACTTGGTGAGAAAGTAAATGAATGCCGTTACACATTGAACATGATCATGGGCATGCAAGTTTTCTGCTTCATCCAACAGAGTTACCGTCAAAAAAGGTAATTTGTGGCACATTGAGGCCTTCAATCGCATAAAAGGCAAGACCATGACATGTCTATGGCTGCTCAAACTATTTTATGTAAGTCATACTGGCATCCTTTTGGTACCCTTTTCTAAAAAAGCATGTGTCTGATTTTGTCTCTCATTTGATACTTGGTTGATTTCGCCAAACAACTAAGAGACCCTTTCAGGCAACAAGATGCCATAAACATGTCTTCTCTGTTACCAGAACAATATTTGGCCAGGATCCATTTAAGATGGGAGAATATGCATTATGAAATTATTACTTCTACATGAAGAACTACTACCTTTTAGTCTTTTAAATTTTGTTTGTTTTTCACATTAAAGTTTCCACTTTGCTGCAACTTCATGCTGCTCCTTATTTTTTTATACCATTATCTTGTTTTATTTTCTCATCCCCTCTGTTACTGCAAACCTTCTAAGTAATGATTTTCTATTGCATATATAAGATCATACTCATGGAATGTGGTTCATATATCCATTAGCATTTTCTGCACAAATTTGTCAGAACAAGTGAATGAAAAACATATTTTCGCCCATGATTGGAAAGATCACAGAATACAGAGACGAGACTTGACCAGATTTATCTTTTGATACATTGATGGTTTCATTTTCTGCATGCCAGTGGACATGGTAGTGGAGGAAATTTTTTTTCCTTTCCGTTGTGGTTAATGCATGTGATAGTTTCTGATTGATGATGCAATGAGTAACTTTCAATAGTTCAGTTGCTTCACTTATTGTGTTTGGCCCTTGGGATATGCTGTAGCTTGACGTTTGAGTTGCATTCCCAAGTCAGGCACTAGATGGAATTGGTGGTGAATTAGAAGGCATAAATTAAACAAATCTTATGGAACCTGTTGAATTAAATGAAAGTTAAACTATGTTATGTTCAAATGTTGCCAACTGGAGCTTGGAGGTGCAGTCTAGCTAGCTTGCGTTGGGAGTACGTTGACCTTATTGTGTATCTTAAGAGTGGTGCTTGAGGACTATGACTATCTTTCACTCGCACATGTTTTAGTATCTTACATAGCAGTAGGGAAGAGTTTCACTTCTAAATTTCAGTTTTCTGTACAGTACTGATGTGTATTTGCATTTGCAGTCTGCTTTTATTCTGATCAATTTGCGTAGATTCTCAGCTGTGAAACGTGCAGGTATCTGCTTCGTCATCAAACTTGCATGTCTAAAATAGGGACTTCAATTCAACCGAATGTGTGCGATACGAGAACAAAATATCTTGGCCTCACGCTCTAAAACGTGGCATGTCTCGACATTCTTAGCTGTATAAAAAGGTAAGCATTTAATTTCCAAATGTACTTGAACGTGGATAATGGATATGCATACATTTATTTTATGAAAGAAGATTTCTCGTCTCGAAAAGGCACTCAAATGATTACTTTTTTATGTATAACTGCGTCTTGCTTAACTTTTTTCCCTGTTGGGATTGTGTTTCCTGAAAAAATTTCACAGACCTTGTCTATAAAATGAAAACAAGAATTTGAAAATTCCCGAGAAAAGTTCATACGCCATCATTCCTTTTGTTAATTTTAACATTTCGTTGTTCCTCACTTTTGAAAGACAATGAAGCATTATTAGCTATTACTTACTGCAATCATATGCTGAAAGAGGGAGAGAGAATTACTAAATTGGCAAAATTATGATGATTATCCAACTTTTTTTCTTCATCCTAGTTGTAGGTGACCGTTTGTTTTCTTCTTTTAAGAATCCTTTCTCCTTATTAACAATTTATTGGAACAAAAATTTCATATTTCTGATATATTGTTTACATATGATTAATTGATATACTGTTTAGAAGTGAAATAGTCAAATTGTGTCGGATTAGTGACTCATAATTTCTAAAAAATCGTGATTTTCATTTTGATAATGAAAGAATTCAAAATTTCATTCACTTGAATCAGAACAAATGATATTCAACAGCCACGAAGGAAAGCCTCATTCTGCTTTTTGTAAAACTTTACACTGCACAACTAAATCACGGACTCCAAACGACAAGAACGGGAAATGTCATAACATACTTACGTCAAATGGCTTATACTATCTATAACTGAAAAATCATACGTAATTGCACCATATTTGGAAATATACTTCTTTTCTCAAACATTTTTAATATAGCGGCCTTTCCTTCTAGTTTCAAGGTATTTTTTGAATGCTAAAGAATTGTTTTAATTCCTTTCAAAATGAAAATAAAAGCACACTAATACAGGGAGTTCCACTAGTAAAACCAGTACTAGAATAAGGAGAATGAAATACCGAGTCCCATAGGATTACTTTAGAACCTGTTCATGTTTGGATATGAACATGAAGTTATGACCTAAAGTTGAAAATTAACATCAGATTGCTAGCGTATCTTTCAGTTATGAATTAGACTATATTCTATTGTGAATCTCTAATTATTCTACAGCGCAGGTGAAAGAGCTAGCACGAAAGTTTTGATCTCTCTCTTTCTAAATTGTATAAATCACACAACTAGATGTCGTCTTAAACGCTGCTTGACCCTCTTCTTTCTGACTGCTGAGTTTATAAGTCCATTTAATCATATTTGGCTAATTTGTTTTTATCACTGTTCAAGTTCCAAAATGTCATAATCTTTCTCCACGGCAAAGATAAAAAATTGACTTCAAAATCGTTTAATTTATATTTTAGAATTGAAATATATGACCTTCCTTTAATAAAGATGAGATAAATTCATAATAATGTGTACTGCTTCATAGTATCTTTA
The DNA here is from genome assembly GCA_027563865.1 of Erythroxylum pelleterianum. Classification (NCBI taxonomy): domain Eukaryota; kingdom Viridiplantae; phylum Streptophyta; class Magnoliopsida; order Malpighiales; family Erythroxylaceae; genus Erythroxylum; species Erythroxylum pelleterianum. The sequence continues at coordinate 23,261,378 of JAOQMR010000004.1, forward strand.
TTAGTTAGTGACCCTAATTGGAAAGTGAAGAGGTTTGATAACCTTTTAGGAATGACATTCGGCATGTACTAGACGACAAATGGAAAACAAGCAAACTTTATAGTAATAGGGCATTTGCACTTGTTTTTAGTTCAGACATATTGACATTCCTGAGCCGTAGAATTACTTAAGAAATATACAAAAACATAGCAAATTGATTTTTCATGGTACATTCCTTTTACTCATCCATTTTGTTATTTTCCAATCATTTATCATTTTATTCTATTTATCAGTTTTGCATGTTCCATAATTAAAAAGCAAAGCACATTTTGATGTAACCTCTTCATTCAGTATTAGCTATAATATCAAACTCACAAACGCCTCTCTCAATGTGTTTAATAGAATGTTCAAGAGTTGAGGTCGTCAAGTAACGTAAAAGTTGAAAAAGATAATGAACAATGGAGTTTGTAAACAAAGAGAGGTGATATTCATTGACAAGTTCTTCTCCCAAAATCAGTGAGCCCCATGTCTTACCTTTGACATTGTCAAAAGAGTATAAAAGTAATATATTTAAAAGTGTCTAATCTTTTAAGATTTTTCAATTTAGTGTCAAAATTTTTAAAATTTTCAATTTAGTGACTAACCTTTGGTATTTAGTAGACACGCTACATCAGCAAAATAACCTTTTAACTTGATTTGCATAAGTTTTAGTTTTAAAAGGTTAGTCACCAAATTGAAAATTATAAAAAGTTTGACACTACATTGAAAAAATCTCAAAAGGTTTGATACTTTTGAATATATCATACACATGAATGTGGTTATTCCCATATAATTCCTAGAAATTAAAGTTGAGAAATAATACAAAACACAACTAGTGACATGAGCATGTCAATGTCCATGTGTAGGAAAGATATAGTGAAAACACAAGTGTATCTGTGCTCACGTAATTTTTCAAATGTGAAGTAGCGAGAAACTCGATCTTATCTCGACCTATGCATGTTGCTAAAATTTCATATAAATACACATGAAAAGCCTTCTTTGAAAAGATGTTTGCATTCTTTTTAGCTTTAGAATTATAATTAGTCGTCGAGAGGACAACATGACCTTAGAGAGGCTTCATGAAGCCGTTCTAAAGAAAGAAGTAGCTCAGATTTATCCAATTTGAGTAGATCACATTAACAAATCGAGAACATCTAGACACTTCATCTATTTTTTGATTATATTTTTCAGGTTTAACAACTTAATATATGCCTACAAAGGAGGAAATCCTAGTTGTTGTCATCGTACGGATTGATATAGTTTTATTTATAAAGTTATTTTTTATTTAAAAAAAAGATAATGGAGTGTAATGCTAATTTAATTAAAGTTAGTGCTTAGATTAGATCTTAAACCTGCTTGTGAGTGGAATAAGGCTTAGATACTAGGAGTTGAATGGGGTACTAGAGATAGATTTCTATAAATTCTCTAGTGTTGGGGTTAAACCTTTTAGTAAATTTTGTAAAACTTAATATGTTCCTAGAGGTTTTAATTAAATAGAGAATTAGTTAATCAATTTGAATGTAAGTGATTTTAATTTCAGAGAGAGCAATTTCATAAGTTAGTAAATTTTGTCAGTACAGATTATAAAACCTTTTTAATACATTGAATCATGAATATAAAGATGATATTAAAAGATTCATATCTAGATGCTTGTCCAATCTTATTTTCAACTCTTGACTAATTGATCTAATTTATTCATATTGGTTTGGTTTATTTTTGTGTAGTTTTGTTTTATTTTTAATCTCAATTAACAATCTCTCTTTAATTATTTAGTCAAGTAATGGTAAGAAATTTTACTAGTTTTCAAGCGCTTCATTATGGAATCAATACCTTACTTGCTACTATATTACTGCCACATGATATGTGTACTTTGGACTCACTTTCCTTCCCAATGACCAACTGGGCTACCCGTGCGGGCACATGATATGTGTACTTGTATTAGGTTATGGGTAATATTTTTTTAATAACAATACTTAAGTAGAGAATATGATTTTGACAGTAAGTCTGCTACAATATTTTAGGGGAATAAATTGGTGTCTAATCGAACACTATTACTTTAGTTATTTTATTTCTTTATTTTACTCTAGTTATGTTATTTCTTTGTTTGTATTTCCTTTCTTTATTTTATTATATTTTTGGGCTTAGCTTATTTTGATTTTAGGTGTAATCTTGGTTTATAAAAAGGGGTAGCACATTTAAGCTATTTGAAGAATGTGTAGAAATTGATAAGATGCTTCATTTCCATTTGCATCTTATGAATTTCTATTAGCAAGGTGCTCAAATATTTTTCTTTTCGTATGAATGTCATTTTTCAATCCATATCTTTGGTAAAGAATTAAGCGTTTTTCTTAAAGCTGACGTTGTATTGTTAGGATCTTCATGTGGTAACCCATCGAACTACACAGATTACTACAACATTAAGATGATGTTCAATTTAATTTTAAAGTAGTTTATATTGATTGTTGATCTTGCAAATACGAGATTACATCTTTTAGGTGATGGTTTCCTGTATTCCTGTATGGTTATGTGCTCCTCTATTCTATCAAAGGTGTAAGGCTTGGATTTTTTTTCCACTTTTTTTAATGTCTAATCGTACAATGAAGCATCTTACCAATTTCAAATAGTAACTCAAAAAGATATAGGTTGAAAAAAATTTAAACACTGACCACAACAGACCTAAGTTTGTGTGGATATTTATAACTTATTGATTTTTTTTTACCTTGTAGGTCAATATCGAGTAGCATAAAATGAATACCAACAATTGATATCACCTTCATTGACATTGAATAAGGAATAATAATGATAGTTGTAATATTTGATTTCAAAAGTAGAATCACTAAAAGGTTACGCATGAGCAAAATAAAACAATTGATATAAAAAGACTAATTTTTGAACTAAGTGATAAATAAAATGAGCTAGTCATTACTGGAATATAAAAGGAAGTATATGTTTTTTCTTTTCGATTGATAAGATTTAAGCATATTGACTTAGCATACATATTTATGAGGAGAAAACATTGTTACATATACCAAGGGAAGAAATATTTATCAATCTTTAAATTAGTATATAAACTCTTTAAAATGTCCTTATTTATTTGAAAAACACCTTGTATGGACTCTTTGCCCATATGATAGAGGTTTTATAAAAGGAGGAGAGGGAAGCTTTTAATTTTTTTCCTTTTGATGCTTATAGACTTATATATCATATACTTTTTTTAATGTTGACAAAAGAGGAAGAAAATGGTGACATCGAAACTTGATCATTTAGATGCATAAGTTAAAGGGTATCATGTATTACATATTGCTTTCACATAAGGAGAGTTTAATCAATGCCTTTAATTTTTTACAATATCACCAAATATCTTTTCATCATAAAAAGGAAGATTGTTAGACCAAGTGAAGTTCTAACTCATGATTTTGATATGAAAAAATATGTTACTACTAATGTTTTTAGGAATAGCATATTCAAAAGTGCTTAACATTATGAGATTCTTTCAATTAAGTGTTTAACCATCAAAAAATTTCAATATAGTAATTAAACTTTCAAAACTTATACAATTCAAATTTAAAATTTGACTTAGCTAGTTATTTGATAATGTGATTAACAAACCACACTTTTAACTTAATAATTAGACATCCATATAACATTTAGTGTACACATTAACATATACATAAATTTAAATCCAAAATTAACCTATAATCCATAACCCATAAAACAACTTAACCTTTGACAAGAAAAAATAAAACCAAAGGAATGAAGGAAATTCTAGTCACATAGGCAAAGTATGTTAATTAAAGAATAGCCATCATGCTTTCCTACCTAGTATGAGGCCACATTTATCCATATATGATTATCAAGCCATGGCTCTTGGGTTTGGTATAGATGGTAGAAAATCCAGAGAAAATTAAAAGGCACAATAGTAAAGACCCTTACTTAAAAATTGAACTTATGGCCTTTAATGGAATCACATTCCTATATTGATGAGGGATTACAAATGAACAAGATAGCGGCTAAAGGAAAATGGTTGGTAGTGAAGATGAAAGGTAAAAATGGATATTGATAATGAGAATGATGTAGATATAAACTAGCTCAACAAGTTAGTGATTTGGTTGCTCTGTCTATTTAGATTTTTATATTTGACTATTATGCCCATTTTACATATGTCTCTGACAAGAAGTAGATTTCAAAACTAATGAGCTTGTAAGTGTAAAATAGGAGAGTTCAAAGTTATTTAGATGCTTATTTTCAATTTGATCAAAATTGTGGGAGATCATAATAATGGTATATATATATACTTTAACAGGTAACATGCTATGATGGAAAAGTTTCAAAATAACTAACCATTATTACTTCTGTGACTGAAGTTAAGTGTCTGCGGTGGCAAAATAAACTGTATTAATCAAGAAGTTCATCATTAAACTTAGAGTGATTCGTATTATTGTTAAACCAATAGTATTATATTGTGTCAACAATGGTGTCATTGCATAGGAAAAGAAACTAAGGTCTCGTCAATAATCTAAATATATATTGAGAAATGTTTACTTAATTAAAGAATAGTGGAGTGATAAGACATTATATCCGAATGACTGATCAGCGAAGAAAATTCTTATAAATCTTCTCACAAAGTCATTATTACAAAAGACATGGTCTATATATAAATGGATATGGTATTAAATATATAAGTGACTGGTGTTACTGTAAGAGTTTATATCCTTACAACCATTTAGTTGTTTGTAATTTATGTATGAGATTATGTAGTTATTCAACAAAAGTATTTTTATCTTTAAGTAATTTGAGAATTAAAAATAAATTATAATATATAATCATCGTTAATGTAATGGATCACATATATAACAACTTAAAATTTTAAATTTAAATTTAGTTAGACTTACTTGTAATTTTTAAAAAATTAAGTAAAAAATTTCACTATCAAATTAAATTTAGACTTTACTCATAATTTTAATTTTAATTAAATTTAGTATATTTTAATATTTTTAGATAAAGGAGAAAGATAAAAAAAGTTAAACTTTTTGTTAAACTCTCTCTAAAATAATTAAATTTTTTTACTTGTAGTTAAAATTCCTTTTTTTATTATGTGAATATTGTTAGAGGATACAAAATTATGGTCCAACAAGGAATTTGTAAAATTATTTTGCTATTATTGGTGAGCAGTTAATTTCCTCACTCAAGCAGCTGTTGTTGTCGACTGCACAAAGTCAAGAAAAGAAGGAAGAACATTGCATGTCCACATGCACGAAGAAGAAAAACAGAAGGCCAGCTGTGGCCAAATTAGTTTTAATCATCCCAAATCTTCTCTTCTTCAGTTTAATCTCCGTAGTTTAGGAGAAACTCTTAAGAGAGTTAGTGTTTCTCCTTGTAAAATAAAATTTTTCATAGTGAAGTTTCTTCTTGTTGCCCATGGTTTTTACTCTAATTTGTTTTGGGGTTATTCACGTAAAAATGTGTGTGTTTATTTCTTCATTACTATTCCTTCAATTTTTTTTAGTTGTGAACTTACTTTAATTTAGTCAATTTTCATAACAAGTGGTATCAAAACTTGATGAGAAATTTACGACTACTTTTTTGGCACAATCTCATTAGGATTTTAGGTAAATTCGGTGAAAGTTGGTGAATAGTAAAATAGTAACAAGACAGGTGGCAACTATAGCATGCATTTTTTTACTATTCACAATTGTAGCAACCGGTATTCACAATTGTAACAATCACTATAGCAATCGGTATACTATTTATGTATACAGTACTATTTATATATATGAGTATAGTACTATTCACGTATATGATACTATTCATATATACGAGTACTATTCATGTGAAATAGTGAGAGCTAAGTCGTGTTAGTGATAGAAGCAATGACGGTAAAATTTGAGATTGAGAAGTTCAATGGGATTAATTTCTCAATGTAAAAATTGAAGATGAAGGCTATCTTGAGAAAAGATAACTGCCTAGTGGCCATTAGCAAAAGACCGACAACATTCATAGATGATAATAAGTAGAATGAGATGGACAGAGATGCTATCACAAATCTTAATCTAACATTAGTAGATGAGGTGTTGTCAAACATAGAGGAGAAGAAGACGACAAAGGAGATCTGAGATCATCTCACTAAGTTGTACAAGACTAAATCACTCCATAACAATATTTTCCTTAAGATAAAATTGTACACTCTTCGAATGTCAAAATCTACTTAAGTGACAGAGCACATCAATACCTTGAATACTTTATTTCCCAACTCACATCACTGGATCATAAATAGAGCCTTAAGAACCTGCTGAACTTCTACTTCAAAGTCTACTAAATTCACATGATCAACTCATCATCAATTTAACAAATAATGTCCGTGCGAACCACCTAGTCTTCGATGATGTTGCAGCTGCTATTCTTAAAGAAGAAAATCGACATAAAAACAAGGAAGATAGGCAAGCAACTTCATAGCAAGCGGAGGCATTGACAGTGATGAGAGGGAGATCAACGAAACGCGACCAATGTGAGAACTACAATTATGGTATTGGAAAGTCAAGAAGTAAGAAGAATTTAAGATGTTATAACTGTGGTAAAAAGGGTCACATGAAGAAGGATTGTCGGAATAAGATAAATTCCAATCCTTAAGGAAATGTGGCGAGCACTTCAGATGATGGTAATGTCTTGTGTTGTGAGGCAATGACAACAAATGAAAGCAGAAAAATATTTATTGGTGTATGACTTTTCGACTCAGGAGCCACTTTTCACATGACCTCTCGGAGGGAATGGTTCTATCATTATGAACTTGTCTCAGGAGGATCTGTGTACAGTTGTAATGATCATGCCTCAAAGATCATTGGTGAGGAACCATCAAGCTAGATTTGTATGATGGTACAATTCATACTATCCATAAAGTGCGACATGTAAAAGGCCTAAAGAAGAACTTGTTATCTTTAGGACAATTGGATGATCTTCGTTGCAAGGTTGAAATTGAAAACAAGATCATGAAAGTAATTCAAGGTGCACTTGTAATTATGAAGGAAGAAAAGATAGCTACAAATTTGTATATGTTGAAGGGAGAAACTTTGTTGGACAGGAGCATCAGTTGTTTTAGAATGTTCAAATGCAATGATTTGGCATCTGAAACTTAGACATATGTCTGAATAAGGAATGAAGATCCTTGCTGAGCAAAAGCTACTTCTAAGGGCTTATAAAGGTGTCTTTGTAAGCAGTATCGGTTGAAGTTCAACACATCAAATTCTAGAAGCAGATAAGTTCTAGAATTAGTTCACTCTGATATATGACAAGCACTAGTTCCATCCTTAGAAGGAGCGAAGTACTTTGTGTCCTTAATTGATGATTATTCTAGGAGATGTTGAGTGTATCCAATCAAGAGGAAGGCAGATGTGTTTTTAGTCTTCGAAGTATACAAATTGCGGGTAAAACTTGAATCTGAAAAGAAGATCAAGTGTTTGAGGACAAATAATAGAGGAGAATACATTGGCAATGAATTTGATCAATTCTGCAAGCAAGAAGGTATCAAAAGGCAGTTCATAATGACATACACTCCTCATCAGAATGGTGTGGTAGAGCGGATAAATAGAACTATGTTAGAGAGAACTAGAGCTATGTTGGCAACTGTAAGCTTAGACAAGACTTTCTGAGCAGAAACAATCAGTATTGCTGGTTATATGGTAAATCAGGCCCCGGCAATTGCAATTAAGTTGAAGACACTGATGGAGATGTGGACTGATAAGCTAGTTAATTTTTCAAACCTCTTCATATTCGAAAGTCCTGTGTACATGATGTGTAATCCCTAAGAAATTACGAAGTTGGATAAAAAATCTAAGAAATGCTTATTCTTACAGTATGCTGATGAAGTGAAGGGATATCGTTTGTGGCATCTCACTACTCATAAGATTATCATCTGCAGGAATACAATCTTTATAGATGAGCAACAGAAGAAAGGATGATTGCATATCAAAGACAGATTCAATGACTACTGTTGTTTAGGTCGAAAAGGAATCTCAGATGGATTCTTCTGAAGTAGCATCAGAGCACGAGGTACAAGAATTAATAGAGTCTAAAGCTCCAGAGACTCATCGATCAAATCACCAAAAAATGTGACTAGATTGGTATTCAAACTATATATATGGAGGGCAATGTTGCATACTATCTTTTAACTGAGGATGATAGTGGCCCAAGTTTAGATGCATCTCAATTGATGATAGTAATGCAGGAATTGGAAGCTCTTCATAAGAATAAGACTTCGGAACTTGTGCCACTACCACAAAGAAGGAAGGCCATTGGCAACAAATGGCTCTATAAGATCAAGCAAAATGGCGATGATTAGCTGGAGCAATATCCTGCAAGATTGGTAGTGAAAGGATATGCTCATCAGGAAGAGAATGAATTCAATAAAATATTTTCCCCTATGGTTCAACATACAAAAGTCTGAGAAGTACTGGTAATATGTGCTAGGTTTGACTTACATCTAAAGCAATTAGATGTAAAGACGACTTTTCTTCATAGAGATCTTGAAGTGATTTATATGCTCCAACCAGGAGGTTTTGAAGAACTAGGAAAGGATAACCTAGTTTGTAGGTTGAACAAATCTTTGTATGGTCTAAAGCAAGTGTCGAGGTGTTGATACAAGAAATTTGATTCCTTTATTATAAGCATTAGATATAGCAGACTAAATGCATAACCTTGTGTATATTTCAAGAGGTTTGATGAAAATGACTTCACTATCCTACTTTTGTATGTAGACGACAAGTTGGTAGCAGGCCACAAAAAAGATCGTATTATATAATTAAAGGCTTAGTTAGCTAGGAATTTGAAATGAAGGACTTGGGACCAGCAAATAAGATTCTAGGGATGCACTGAGGTAGAAGAAATAGGAAGATTTGGCTTTATCAGAAGAATTATTTGAAGAAGATCTTGTGACGCTTCAAGATGCAAGATTACAAGCTAATTTCTACCCCACTTCCTGTTAACTTCAAGTTATCCTCCAACATAACTCATAGCAATGAAGATGAGAAGATGGAGATATCTCAAGTACTGCATGTATCAGTAGTGGGAACCTTAATGTTCGTTATGATTTGTACAAAATTAGACATTGCACATGCAGTGGGAGTAGTTAGTCGATACATGGCGAATCTTGGTAGAAAGCATTAGAATGCTATAAAGAAGGTCTTTAGATACATTAAAGTGATCTTGATGGAAGCAAATCCACCATTGGTTATGTGTTTACATTAGCTGGCGGGGCTGTAAGCTAGGTTTCAAAACTACAGTCAGCTGTGACTATGTCAACAATAGAAGTAGAATTTGTAGCAGCTACACAAGTCAGTAAAGAAGTAGTTTGGTTGAAAATGCTATTGGAGGAGCTAAGGCACAAGTAAGAGAAGATTTCTTTATTTTGTGACATTCAGAGTGCCTTGCACCTTGCAAGGAATTCAGTTTTTCATTAAAAAATAAAACACATACAGGTTCATTATCACTTTGTTTGTGAGAAAATGGAAGAAGGAACTGTGGATATGCGGAAGATTCACTAAAGACAACCTTGCAGATTTTATGATGAAAGTGGTCAATACTGACAAATTTATTTGACGTCGATCCTCCCTGATGAAGACATGAGCAACATGGAAATGGCAAGGAAGAAAGAATGGTGTGAAGATTTGATTGACAGGTGTGAAGATTTGATTCACTCATGTGACCTGATGGAGGCATGAGCAACATGGAAATGGCAAGGAAGAAAGAATGGTGTGAAGATTTGATTGACTGTCAATCAAATCTTTAAGTAGGAGATTGTTGCTGCCGAATGCACCAAAGTCAAGAAGGGTTGCTACTGACTGCACAAAGTCAAGGAAAGAAGGAAGAACATTGCATGTCCACATGTATGAAGAACTAAATAAAATTATTTTTAATAATCTCAAATCTTCTTTTCTTTAGTTTTTATAGGCCTTCCATATCTGTCCACAACTTTATAGGCCTTCCCAAATTAGTTTTAATAATCCCAAATCTTCTCTTCTTCAGTTTAATTTCTACAATTTAGAATGTGTTTCTCCTATTTCTTGAGAGAGTTAGTATTTCTCCTTGTAAAATAGAGAGAGGTTATAACTCTTAAATTTTTCATAGTAAAATTTCTTCTTATTGCCAGTAGTTTTTACCCTAATTTGTTTGAGTGATTTCTACGTAAAAATCTGTGTGTTTATTTCTTTATTAATGTTATTTCAATTCTATTTAACTAGGAACTTGCTCTAATCTGGTCAAGTTTCATAACAACAACTCTTTCGCATAACATTGTCGGACAAAGACATCCACAGCAAGAGTCCTCGGGAATTGACCAACTTGACCAGATTGCTCAACCTTCAGTTACGAAACAATGAGCTTTTCGTTGATATCCCTCATCTTTCAACCTTCCTCCCTGATCTAAAATAACTTGACTTGTCAAACAAACAACTTTACGAACGCTTACCCATTAAGCTTTTGAAGTAATTAAGGTCTAAGTGAGTTGAGGTTGTTGCCGAAATGTTCCTTCACATGCATAAATAGCTACTCTTATCTTCATCAAAAACCATATGGTTGAATCAAAGCTTAATGCCATAAACATCGATCCTAGCTAGATCTAAGTCTTGTAAAAATTTGATGCAATAGTTGCAATAGTGGTAACGAACAACGTGGCACTATTGGTAGTAAAAATTAGGGTACAGAAAATCTCACATAAAAGTGTAAAAGTGTATATCAGATTTGAGGCCAAAAATGCATTATGTGCATTTTATGAAACCTTATATGCTGCTCTTATCTCTGGAGAACTTGCATCTTAGTGCTGCGTTGACCGGGGGCTCCTTTCCTTTTTCGTTTGAATGCTTTTCTGCGTTCGTCATTAATATGATGATACACTGTAATATATGTTACTATATTTGTTCCTGTGATCGTAGATATTTTTTAGAAGGTAGTTTACGGTAATCTGTACATATCTTTGACCTTGTTCTTTTAGGAAGGTGTGTGCTGTGTTGACGTGATATTAGGAGTATTGTGTGGGGTGATTACCTTCCAAGACTGTATATATTTGTATACTTTCGTTTAATGAAAACAGAGTGGTTATTCACCATTTTAGCATGGTATTAGATCCAACCAGGGTCTGATAATATCTCAGCATCGACAGACTTCTACTGCTATCATGGCAGAAAAAGAAGAGACAACCAAAGAAACTAAGAAGCCTCAAACTGAAGGAACCAAGAAATCTCCATCACTGTACGATTTGAACTCAAATGACAATCCTGGGAATGTGATCACACAAGTGCAGTTGCGAGGAGAGAACTACGAAGAATGGGCCCGAGCGATAAAGATTTCGTTGCGTGCTCGAAGAAAATGGGGTTTCATAGATGGAACTCATAAACAGCCTGACGAAGATGCACCAGAAATGGAGGATTGGTGGACTGTTCAGTCCATGCTTGTGTCATGGATATTAAATACCATCGAACCTACCCTGTATTCAACCGTGACATATGCGGAGAATGCAAAGGAGATGTGGGAGGATATTCGAGATCGTTTCTCAGTCGTGAACGGTCCAAGAATCCAACAACTGAAAGCGGAGTTAGCAGATTGCAAGCAGCAGGGAATGACTATGGTTGCATACTATGGAAAATTAAAGACACTATGGGATGAACTGGCAAACTATGAGCAGATCCC
>JAOQMR010000004.1:23308845-23320992 GCA_027563865.1 Erythroxylum pelleterianum
GAAAGTGATTCAGAGCCATAGGCTCAACGATTAATGAGCCCGGTATCCAAATGGATACGGGACAGTTCAGGCACTCGATCACAATAACGTAATAATTAGAAAAAGGTCTCATAAGCATTTGTATTCATTTTGTTAAGTGTGTTTGATTGATTGAAATGCAGAATGGCCTATGTATACATGAAAATGTGATATTTATGTATAGCGCAAAATTGTGAAATAATTGTTATGTGAATTGATGTGTTGCTTGAATTGAGTGAACCATCGATGATGGTTACCTCACTGAGTTCGCAAAACTCACCAAAATTGCAACGTTGTCTTTTCAGGACCGATAGACGACTCTAGCATCTGAGTGGCTCCACTACCTTGTAGATTGTTTTTAAAGTGAAGTCATGGCGCAAAGGTCGGTCAGCTGGAATTTTTGGATGACATAGTTAGATTGTACATATTTTCCTCGTTCATGTAGTACTTTTGTACTAGATTTTGTAGCTGTACATATAGTAAGGATTGAAAGACACACTGTAAACTTTTGATTTTAAGAAATGGAAGAAGGAAAAGTAAGTTTCAAAAATATTGTGGATTTTCTGTTGATGCTTTATAAGCAAATCATGATATGATGCCATATGAAGTGACTATAGTGATCGATCGTAGCTCGCCTTTATCGTATGATATGTACCGGAATGACCTCCGGGCGTCCCGGTGCGTACTCTGCGGTAAGAGGGCGCTACACATATGCTTTTAACGTCCGAGTTTATTGCCTTTATCCAACCATCAGTGGGTGTGTACTTGAGGCGTAGCCGCTTGGCTTCTTCTTCCGTCATAAGGTTGTTCGTAACACCAGTATCCACCAAGGCTCTCGTAACTTATCAACCAATCTTCACGTCTACAAACAATCGCCCCTTCTTCTCAATTTTTGGTACCTCAACTTTGGCATTGATGGTATGAAGGATTTCTAAGGATCCACACCATCCCTCAACCGATTTTGAGGTTTCTTTTTCGAGTGTCACAAGCTTGTTTTCTTTGGACAATCCCTAATTCGATGAGGTCCATCACAAAGATAGCACTTCAATATGGGATGTTCTCCACCCTTGTCTTCTTTATAGCCTTTGCTTGAACCTTCCTTCGACTTGTCGCCTTTTAAAACTCCATCTTTACCTTGCTTATTCTCTCCCCTACCCTTGCCCTTGTCACTCTTTTGGGACTTAGAGTGGTGGACATCCCTTCTTACTTCATAAAGGGATTTAGCTACTGCGATGGCAGTAGCAAGGTCTTGGACATCTCGCTTCTCCAACTTTGTCTTAACCACGGTTATAAGTCATCACAAAAGGTAAAGAAATCTTCCTTGTCCAGATAGTCAGGAATCTCAAGCAACACCTCTTGAAATTCTAGAACATATTCTTGAATGCTCTTCGAGTGGGTGAGCCTTCTCAACTTGGCTCGAGCTTCCTTCATTACGTTCTTGGGGTTAAACTGCTTCTTCAACTCTTTCTTGGAATCATCCCATGTGTTCATAGTGTAGGTCCCCTTTTCAATATTGTTGTATCTTCTCCTCCACCACACTATGGTTGTGTCTACAGGGTAGAGAGAAGCACTATCGATCATCTTGGCATGATCCGTAATGCCAGGCGACTTGAAGTATTATTCCATACTCTAAAAGAAGTTATCGATGGCCTTTGCTTCTCTTGCTCCTCCAAAGGCCTTAAGCTCTGGGACCTTTACTTTGGCAGAAGCAGTGGAAGTAACAAGTGTCACACCTCCTTGTGTCACTACCATCTTACACAAACTCCAATCCCTCTTTACTTCCTTCAACTCGGCAGACAAACTAGCAAGTGCTTCTCAAGCATAATAATTTTATCAACAAAAGAAGATTCCAAGGAGCTCACCTTTTCAGAAGCATCCGAGGCAACAATATTGAGGTCCCATTTATTTCTTCCCGAAGTTGAGACTGCTCCTTCTCCAACTCCTCTACTATTTGGTCTCAGTCATCGATCCTCTCCCGATCTTCCCCTACAGTAATCTCCAACTTCGAGAGCCTAGCCATCACTTCATCCATGACGTCTCTTGTAATAGATCTTTCTCTCTTTCCCTTGTTGGTAGGAGGAACTCACTCGCTCGACCTCCCTTCCTTCATGGGTAGTCACTTCGCTTGAACCAACCATTTTGACGACACCCAAAGGATCTCTAACGTTGTCTTTGATACCACTAGTAATGAGCTTGGACTTTCACCAACGCTCGTTTGGCACTTAAGTAAACTCTCATTCCCAAGTCAGCCTTCTACACGAAACACTTTGCTAAATAAAAGAAGGAATGTGGGAGAATGTAAGAACACTTATATTAAAGAACTCTCAAGAAAGTTACAACGTTTATAATGCACTCTATGATCTTCTATGATCCCAATGAGACAACCCCCACGGGGTATTTATACTTACTTCTTTCTAGTATGGATGACTAAGATCTACTTGATCTAATGGTCCATATTGACCTTCTAGAATTCTCTACATTACTCTACATACTTCATGTACATTATGTTTATATTTACAAGCTTCTATAAGGTTCCGTATTGTTCCACAATGTTCCATAAGCTTTTATAGTCTTCTACCATGTTCTAGAAGCTTTCAAGGCCTTCCATAAGCTTCTACCATATTTCAGAAGCTTCCAAAATCTTCCGTAAGATTCCAATATGCTTTAGAAGACTCTTTTGAGCCCCAAATCTCATCTTGTGAGTTTTAAAATATGTAGAACATGACACATCGTACAAATATTACCACCAAGTTGTTTTTGTCTCTAATAAAATTGTTTCCTTCACCTACTAATAATAATAATTGTTATTATTACAAAATACAATTATTATCTTTCTAGAGTTTTTTTAGGAAAATATGGTGAATATCATTGATTGTCAAAGGAAAGAACATCCAAAATACTACTAGGTGGTTCTGTCCAAACCACCGAATCTGCAATGGAACGAGAGGCTCGAGCCAGTAAGTGAGCCACACCGTTCGCAGATCGATGAACATAGTTCAGCGTCACATTCGTCTCAACCAAAAGAGACTTACAATCAGAAACTAGAAGACTAAAATAAGAAAAATCAATATAGATGGGATCAAGAATAGCTTTAACGCAAAGCAGGGCATCTGACTCCACAACGATATTAGACCACCCCTCAACCTTAATCCAACTAAGTGCTTCCTTTATAGCGAGAATCTCTACCGTTGTTGCATCCAAACGTACTGGGAGACGTTGTTGCATGGCTCGTATAAATGAACCCCTATCGTTACGTAAAACCATACCGAAACCCAGAGCCATATTATCAAAAAGTACATCATCCACATTGAGTTTCAACGTACTTAGACATGGTTTTATCCATGAATAAGGAACGTGAGACAGGTTTCGTTCGGCCCCCGTAGCTTTCGCAGCTAACCAATCATGCAAAAAATCCCGAGCTCTATGCACAATTTGAGCAGGAGTTCTACGTCGTTAGTTCTAAACTAAGTCGTTTCGAACTTCCTATAAAGACCACACCACCATCATACCCAGACAAACCAAATCAGTATCACTCAGCTGCAAAATATGCACGATCCATGGAAAGAAATTCCCAGGGGGGCTGCACATATGACCATAAACCTGAAATAATCCAACAATCTCTTGCTACCTCACAATCAACAAGACAGTGGAAAATAGTCTCCTCATGCAAATGACAAAACGGACAACTGCTATCAATAGGAATTTGCCTATGCCGAAGAAGTGCCCAGACTGGAAGAGCTTGACTGATTGCTTGCCATAGTAGATTCTGGACTTTTGGCGGAATTCGGAGACTCCATAAACGCAGCCAAACAGCCTTAGACTGAAAAACTTCAGAAGGCAAAGTAGTTAGCATTTTGTAAGCACTCTTCACACTATATCGACCCTTTGAATCGTTTATCCAAAACCATGAATCCTAAAAAACCCGAGCTGATAGGGGAATAGACCGAATTGCCTCACACTCCTCCTCTGAAAAAACCGAAGAAATCTTGTACATATCCCAACGACCCTGCAAGATCATATCTGAAACCCATAGAACATCCGTTACAGCTGGTCGTGGAGATAATATTCGTTTGTTGGGCAAGGTAGGCACCCATGGATCCGACCACACCGATACTGAATTTCTGGACCCAACACGAATAGCTGCTCCATTCCGAATAAGCTGCTGACACTCCCACAGACTCCGCCAAAGGTAACTCGGATTATTTCCCAAAGGAGCTTCCAAAAAAGAGGACGTGGGGAAATATTTGGCCTTCAGAAGTTGGGCTGCTAATGTAGTTGGCTTAGTGAAGAGATTCCACGCCTGTCTTCCTATCATTGCCAAGTTATACTCATGGAGTTTCCTAAACCCGAGACCACCACATGCTCTCGATCTAGCCATTTTCCCCCAGGAACCCTAATGGATTCCACGATCCTGATTCCGACCTTTACCCCACCAGAATGATGCCATAATCTGTTGAAGCTCATAACAAAGTGTTTTGGGAATTAAAAATAAACTCATCACATAACTAGGAAGAGATTGCAACACTGATTTCAACAAAACTGACTTTCCAGCGCGAGACAAGAATCGTTTTTTCCAAGAATGAAGCTTGTGCCACATACGATTCTTGAGGAATTTGAAAATTTGTCTCTTATTGATACCAACTCGCGTTGGAAGACCTAAATAGGTACTCAAATCATCACTTTCAGACACACCTAGAAGGGAGCATACATGCTGCCGATAATGAGAAGCCACGTTCTTAGAGAAGCAGACAGATGACTTAGATAAATTAATCGCCTGACCTGAAGCCACCTCATACAACTTCACCAAATTCTTGATCACTGATGCCCCTTCGCTAATAGCCTTAAAAATCAATAAACTATCATCCGCAAAAAATAAATGTGATATACTAGGAGCACCTCGACAAATCAAACAACCATGCAACACATTCCGCGAAATCGCATCTAAAATTAATCTCGATAAACCTTCAGCACATAGGATGAAAATATACAGAGAAAGAGGATCCCCTAACGTAACCCACGTGAAGGATGGATTGGACCAGCAATGCAAAAAATGAACAAGTACGTGAAATTGTTAAAATTTTTAATTACTAATAAATCACTAATAACTTAAATAAATTATTTATGAAATCGAGATGTGGACTAAAAAGTGGCAGCACCTCCTGCCAGGACAGGGGCACCGTCACTGAGGGAGGTCTGGGTCGTCCAAGATTTAGACCCAGAAAACAACATCTACGTTGGTTCAATACTGGACCCCAGCTGTCTCTCTCTTTTCGCTTCACTTCCCCACAACCCACCTTCATTCCGGGAAACCAAAGAAATGGCTTCAATTTCACGCTTCGCTCTCTCTTACATGTACATATACATATACACATTAAATTGAATTTCTACCATACTGTCTTAGTGTTGCCTGTTATGGGTGCGTCCCTGTCCAACCTGATGAAGAGCAGCGCCGTGGGCCCTGGACTCGGCGATATACCGGAAAACTGCGTGGCTTGTGTCTTCACCTACTTGACGCCGCCGGAGATTTGCAATCTTGCCAGGTTGAACAGGGCCTTTCGTGGCGCTGCGTCCTCCGACGCCGTTTGGGAGATGAAGCTGCCGCCCAACTACCAGGCTCTGCTCGATTTGATCCCACGCGAACGGTATCATAACTTGTCCAAAAAAGATATCTTTGTTCTCCTATCGCGTCCCGTCGCTTTCGATGATGACAATAAGGTTAGTAGGTTTTTGCTGCTTTTGGGAAATGGTTCTGGGTTTTCGATTGTTTATGGATTTTTCTTTTTTTGGTGGCAGGAAGTTTGGTTGGATAGAGTAACAGGTAGGGTGTGCATGTCAATATCTGCAAAGGGGATGACGATAACTGGGATTGAGGATCGGAGATACTGGAATTGGGTCCCTACTGAAGAATCTAGGTGGGTTTTGTACCAGTCCGAGTTGAATTAATATGCCCCATATTTCCACAGATAAAAGATGTTGCTTAGTTTCCTATTTTGGGGAGTTTTATGTTTATATAGTGATAGGTTTCTGACAGTTATGACGCATATGTCATTCTCTAATTTGAGAATATAGTTCAATATTTACATTGCCATAACCGCAGTAGTAGTAGGAGAAGAATAATTTTTGAGTTTGGTAAGAATTGATGGATAAGTGGAGATTACAATCTTGCATGTAAAAAATTTTATTAAGGCGTACGATATTCTATGGTTTATGTGAGACCTAGCTTGCTTTTCTTGCACAAATTGGACCTGGATTTTCTATTCATTATTTTTTATATGATCGGTACTTTGTTTCTAACTGTTTTTTTCTTTACCTAAGATGATTTTATTATTCTTGAAGTTCATCTAATACCATTTATTTAGTTTGAGCTTCAATCCTGAGCGGTCTACTTTTCAGTTTGATAAGTAAAGTTAATTAATTTGATTTAACTAAGAACCTCGCACTAGATTTCTCTGTCCAACTTTTTATTATTTTGGATCAATATGTTTTGATCACTGTGTTCTGATTCAATTGTACTGTTCTTGCTAGGTTACTGAATTTTAACCTGCATTCCTTACATTTTACTTTTCAATTTTTCATCCTTCCAGTGATTGATTGTGATGTGTTTCCCTTTTTGATTATGGAGCATGATTTGTAAAAGATATTTGCCTTCTGTTTCGTAGAGGACTATTCCTTGAGGGGTATTAGCGATTCTTGTCTACTTCTGTATTAAATTCCAAATTTTCCTTTTAATTGTCTTGTCCTGGTTGACAACTTATAATGGACTCTTATACTGAATATGAATCTTTAGATTTTGTATAACTCATGCTTATGTTAAAAATTCTGGTCAATTAATTGCTAAGTTTCTTGCTTTGAAGACAGAGGTGGTAAATCTTAGCACATTGTTTTGTTCTAGTCACTGGATTCCTTTCCTTATTATCTATTCCTTGTCTCAAATGTCTTTTGACACATTTGATTGGAGTTTTGCCCTAGACAGATATGAATAATTATAGCTCTTAGTGGATAGAGTTATCTACTTTATGATTTGCTGCAGCTTTTTTAGAATACAAAACCAGAATATAGCACAGTTTATTTGCCATGTACTCAGATACATTTCTGTATATCTCCTTCAAAGATTAGGATCTCCCATTCATCAAATTCAGTCGCAAATATCCTCCTCATGGTTGAAGAACTCGAACATGGAAAAAAGTTATTACTGGCAAACATGTTTCAGGATAACCTGCTCTTTCACAAATATTTCTAGATGACTGGTTGTGCACCAGCTGCCCTTTTTTCAACCATATGACATGGACAACAATTAGAAAAGGTATATTTATTCATTTGTATTTCATTGTGTTTGGACAGTACTGTCTGGATGGGCCTGCGTAATCTTTAGAGCTTATGTAGTTGTTGCATTATTACTTGTTGCCTAGCTGTTTATATGTTTATCTAGTTGTTGCGTTATTACTTGTTGCCTAGCTGTTTATATGTTTATCTGTGCTTGAACAAGAATAAATAGTGTATATAAGGCATTTCCTACTGGAGTTAAAATGATCTTACTGACTTTTAANNNGCAGTCCTGGTCTAATTTGCAGATTCCATGTTGTGGCCTATTTGCAGCAAATTTGGTGGTTTGAAGTAGATGGGGCTGTAAAGTTCCCGTTTGCTCCTGATATCTATACTGTATCCTTCAGGCTTCATCTTGGAAGATTTGCCAAAAGACTGGGACGACGTGTTTGCAATTTTGAACAAACCCATGGCTGGGATATAAAGCCAGTAAAATTTGAGTTGTTTACTTCTGATGATCAGCAAGCATTGTCAGAGTGCTTCTTAGATGAGACCGAGCAAAATGAAGTAAATGGCAGTCATAAGCGAGGGTGCTGGATACAATACAAGGTAGGTGAATTTACTGTCACTGAATCACAACCTGCAACTGAAGTAAGGTTTTCCATGAAACAGATAGATTGCACACATTCCAAAGGTGGGCTTTGTGTAGATTCTGTCTATATTATTCCCAGCGACCTGAAAGAGCACAAAAGAAAAGGAGTTCTGAAGTGACAATTGATTACATAGGGAGTTTGTGTATACTTTCAGTGAGATTGCAGAAGCTTGTAGTTGGGTTTTAATCAATCGTAGAGCTTATATTTCTGAAGGCCTTTGATTTTTAGAGGATAACATCACAATTTGTTCTGGAAATAGGTATATGTCCTCAACGGTAATATTGTTCTCTCGTGTATTTGATCCAGTTTTGTTCATTTTGTACCTATTACAGATAGGATAGAAAGAATGCCTTTACTTTGTCACATTTTTTTTTTTATTCTCGTTTGTATGTTTGATTTCTTATTCGACAGAAATGTGGTATACTTATTTGTAAAAGGTTGTTGTTCTTGCATTTGTACGTATACATCTATGATTTTTGCAAACAGGACGACATTCCAAGCCTCTTTAGATTTGATTTGTACTATGCGCAATGGTTATCCTCAAAACTCTTACTTCATTATAGAACGCTTCTTTTTCTGAGCAAAACATGAGTATCAATGTTTATGGTCAAAACTCTTACTTCATTATAGAACTCTTCTTTTTCTGAGCAAAACTTGAGTATTTCATTGTTCTTCCCCTTTTGATCCTTCTGAAGATAAAAAGAAATTCTTACTTTTTGAGCTAGTATTTTATATAATGTCTGCCACTAGTCCTACAGTTAAAATTTAATTACCAGATCCTGGTGATGATCTCGGAAAGATTAATTAAGCTAAGGGCACTAAATGATCTTGTTATTATAAAACGTAGGTCATGTTATCAGGCCCCATTACTTGTTCAGAATCTCCCACTTTCTCCCTTAGTGTTTGTGGTGAACTGAAAAGCAGCTCTTCTGCTGCCACTCCCAGCAGTATGTGACTCCCAGCAGTATGTGGATTTACCAGGAGCGAGTGTTGGGTGTTCTTGTAAGACAGGAAGAGCTTTCAGTTAGCGTTGCCGCTGATCGAGTAACCTAAAGAAGTTGGGATGTTGACGGAGCAATATTGATGCTTATTAGTCACTCGTGCTCTTAGATTTAACCAAAAGCCTGTGACTTTTCTGCAAAATTGACCAGCAACTAGTAGAAAACGCTGGTCCATTATCTTTGAGACTGAACCGTGGTCCAGGGTAACCTCTAATGATAAAGTCTCAGTTGGTCCACTTTGCACCTAATTCTTCCCTTCATGTCACACACATCATACCATTTATATAATTTTCATTATTATTTTTTAAAAAGGATCAATTAACCCCATATAATTTTCTTTTTGTAGAATTTTCCGTACAACTTACTGATTTTCTGATGTAAAATTGTTTCGTTTTCATTACAAAAAGATATAAACTGCAAAGTTTAATATATATTTGGAACACTTGATCAATCATTTTAGCCAATTGATCAGAGAACGGGGCGATGACCTAGTAGAATGTAGTATTATTAACTATAATAATTGTCCCCATAAAAATCAATAATAGAATCTTTAGTCAAGTGAAATGGCCAAAAGTCATATATATAATTGTAAATTTGTGCTTACTACGTTTCTAATACATTAAATAAATTATTAAATACATGTAACATCTAATTAAAAAATATAATTTAAAAGTAAATAAATACCTCAATTGAACTAGAATTTATAAACGCTAATACATATCCAATCCGAATTAACTATTATTTTTATAGTTTTAAGTGAGCTATAATTTTTATTTTCTTTTATTATTTTTTTGTAGAAAAGTTTGACAAAATAACATATTACATGTCAATTCTCTAGAAAAAAAAAGTTTAAAAAAACTAACAAAAGTGTACATTCATATTGGCTAAGTATGGATATAAATATCAAATGGTAAGGAGTCAAACTACTGTAAAAAAGTGATTGTCATTGTTGGAAAAATCTTGAGATTTTACTATACTCCAGATTCTAGTACTAAAGTGACATCTCAGGTATGGTTAAGTGTCAAATACAGAAAGAAATAATTTATAAGTTCATAGACTATACTATTAACCAAGTTTTTAAGATTTTCATTCCATTAAACATGAAATAAAGTTATCGTTAAATGAGTTAGACTGTTATAAATAATATTAAAATAAATTTGCATTAGTCAAGACGAATATATAAATAGTGAATAACAAACAATTTGTAATCTAACTTCATATTAAAAAAATAAAAATGTTTTGAATTTGTTGAATAAAATGCTTCAAACTATTATTTACTTATTTCTTTTTTTTAGTAGTAATTGTAGTGTTTTGTTATTTAACCATATGATTTTTTTTTGTTAAGATGTATTTGAGTTAGTGGACTACTCATTTTACTTGGTTGTTGGAAAAAAATTTCAATGTTAGTGAGACATGTTATCAGTGACGGATCCAGGATTTTAGTCTTGGGGGGGCAAGAACTTAAACCACAAATTTTTTGCAGGGGCAAGGAACTATATATATGTATATATTCTAAAAAAAATTTAGTCTTAGGGGGGCTATAGCCCCTGCCAGCCCCCCCTCCCTGGATCCGTCACTGCATGTTATCCACTTTCACTTATTTTTAGCTTGTGTTTATCTCTAGTTTGTTGCACTGTAAGCCCATATAACTAGGCCATGAATGTTGTTTAATGAGAAAATTGCAATTTGCAATTTTTTGATTTCCAACAATTTTGGTATCAAAACTCCTTGGGTTTTGCAGGCTTGTAAAGATAAAGTAAAATTTATGTTGAGTGTTCAACCTTTGGTGCAATGAGCTTATGGAAGAAAATTATCCATATTTTTACAAAGAAAATTATCACTCATGGGTGATCAAAATTATTTTCTCTTCATATCCATATTTTTTACGAAGAAATTTATCACCCATGGGTGATCAAAATGAAATTTTATTTAAAAACCTTGAGCTTATGGAAGGTTGTAAAGATTGTATTTTAATTCTATCCCTCTTTTGGAAAATTCCACACTACATCAAATCAAAAAACATGACAATGTAGAGCTATTAGTGTGCGTATGTGAGTTCTCTCACCTTAGGCGATTCCTTCCCTAGGTATCGCACTATACTCAACTTGACTAAACTCTTTTTTCTCGATTAATCCCTTGCTACTTAGTGAGCTTGGATTGAGTTTGGTGAGCACTCTTAACAGTCCGAAGAAATTAGAACAATTTTAGGATAAATTTATGCCTGGCTTTCTCAATAGTTTGGGGCATGGGTAAGAACAAAAAGACACCGCATAAAGGAAGGGACATTACTGCCGAGTGTGTTCTGGGCTTGTAAGTGGAGGAATACGACAATGGAGATAATGAAATACAAGAGGGGAGGGCATACAGTCATTCACGATGAAGGTGACGAGTGAGCAATTTATGGTGGAGGGTAGACAGAAAATGAACATTGCTGATGGAGCAAGCAGGGCGGGTGTAAGAAGAGTTACATTACAAGGCAGGCATCTGGCAACGGAAGGGGACAAACTAGGCCCTTCGGGTATTGAGAACAGGGAAGTAAGGTTACTGAGTAAAACAACAAATGTGGGTACTGGGGGGATGAGCAAAGGTGGAATTAGGGATGAGGAGTCATTCACGTCTGATGAGGATACAGATGGGGAGAATCTACACATTGAAGCTTCGGACATAGAGAATGAAGAAGCAACCCAGAAGGTGCTCGACAAAATGTTAGAACCAATTTCAGACAAGCGGGGTGAAGGAAAAAGCAAACCATCGTATGTAAACTTATTCAGGAATAATAGAGAGTTGAAACAAGGAATACAGCTGGATTATTTGAGGGTAGATGATGTAGTCATCATGGAGGAAGAAGATGTGATACAAATTGAACAAGAATGGGGAATGGGGATATTGTCTTGTAGGATGCTTCACGGGGAGATTTCCAAGAATAAAGGCACTTGAAGGGCTACTTGCAAAATGGAGTGTTCAATGTAAAATCCTACCGTTTGATCAAGGCTGGATAATTTTTCAATTTGACATAGAATAGGATCGCACTAATGTATTAGCAGGGGGACCGTATATATTGTATAGGAAGACTCTGCTTCTTAAATGACTTTCTCAGGGCTTTGCATTTGACTATAAAGATTTTATGGAAGTTCCCATATGGCTGCAATTTCCTAATGTACCTTTGGAGTTGTGGAATGAGAGGGGGCTATCGAAACTAGGATCTCATATTG